>BCHO01000014.1:4078-290781 GCA_001599655.1 Golubevia pallescens
TTAGTACCTAAGTAGTTATTATTATTTCTCTATCACAGTAGTTATTAGATCTTACATCTACCACATTCTTTTATACTTATATGACTCTATGAATTTCGAACTTCAACTACTTACTTACTCAACTTTTTCTATTCTTTCTAAAGGTCTGAATATAGGAAAGAGTACCAAGTAACGAAGTATCCTAAAGCTATCCATTGCATTCAATCCAATCAAAAGGAGCAACTAGCTTTCATCCATTCGAATTCATCCATTCCTTCGAAGAGCAAACACTCATCTCATCCGAACGAAGAGGAGATCCATCCACTCCAGAACTGAATCTCCAAAGATGATCAGGTTCAAACAAAGATTGAAGCAATGGTTAGGGATTACTCAAAGAAATGGAAGGCAATAATGCTTGCTAGTGGAGTTGGTACTGATGAATTTGGAGGAGTCTTGGATATGACGGATCCTATTCCTGTTGAAAAATTTGAAAAGGAATACAAACAACTCACAGACAATGAATATCAAATGAATTTACCCAAACCAGAATTGGATGCTCATTTGTCTAAACAGAGACTATCTATCATTGTCAAGAACAAAGCTCATGATGGTCCTTGGTTATTATATTGGAATCAACACGTAGTTTCAAAGATCAAACCTATCCCACCAGTATTTGTTCATGGAAGTGAAAATCCCAATTCAATATCTTCTTCTTCTCCTGCAACAGCAAGTGGTTCCAATACTTCGAAGAAATCTAGACCTCCGCCAACACCAGCAGCTTCAGCGAACAGCAAATCCAAGAGGTCTTCTTCTTCCAACCTCAGTCATTCTTCAAAATCTTCTTCTAAACCTTCTTTGAATGTTGGATCTTCACCTCTCATGTCTAAATCAACTTCAGCTGCTGGTTTCTCTTCAATATTAATAAGTGAGGATGAGGATTCGAATGGTGGAACCGGTAGAGAGATAGGTGGATCTGGAAAGAAAGAAAAGGATGGAAAAACATCAAAGCCACAGAAGAGAGTCTTGGATGATGATGGGAATCCCATCATTGATGATTATGGGAATTATCTAGTCGAATCTGAAGGAGATCCTGGAGATGGTGATTTGTCTTCTGACACGGACAATGAAAACGAATACCTTGGTGATTCAGATAACGAAAAAAGGAGAAGGAGGAAACAATTGAATTCAAACAAGTCGACAGAAGAGAAAGAGTTAAAGAAATTGTTATCTGGTGGAAACAAGAACTCAAAAGGAAAGGGTAAAGGAAAGGTAAATGAGAAAGTTGGATCGAATCGCAAGTCTGAGATTGGAAAAGTGGAAGAAGAAATCAAAGCAAGTACTTCTAAGAAGTTGACTTCCAACTCCACTTCAACTGCTGGTTCTTCTTCTGAAATAGCTCGGATGATGGAAGATTCAAAAGGTCAAATGGAAATGCTGATCAAAGTCAAGAAATCAGAAATCGATGGGAAAGCTGAAGATAGTAGATTGCAGAGAAAGTTGGAAGATAGAAAATACGCTCAAGAGCTAGAATTCCGTAAATTGGAGCGTCAAGATCGATTAGATAGAGAAAGAAGAGAGGAGGAGAGAAGAGATAGAGAGAAACGAGAGGCGGAAGAAAAGGCTGCGCTGGAACATCAAAGGTATCTTGAGAAGCGTGAAGCTGATAGAGATCCCAATGCAGTTCTGAAGGCTAAGATGGAAGCGATTAGGTTACAATTGCAGATTCAAGAGATGGAGGATCAGTTGAAGAAAAGACAGGATGGTTAGAAGAGGGAAGATATGCAACTATCACTTTTGTACGCCGATGGATCTCTTTATTTATTTTCTTTTCTTTTTGAAATTCAAATGTCTTCAAATTGCAGCTTCTCAGTCTCACATTCTGGTTCCCTTGACTCTCCACTTTGACTCAGCCAGATAACATTGCAAAAACGAAGAGAAGGATACAATCTCAACTTCAACTCTCCCGATCATCTCTCATCTCAGAGCGGGAAATCGACCCTTCAGGTAAGCGATTGCATGCTCAGCTCTGACTCGAATCTTCGACACGAGCTGGTTGAAGGGTTGAAGATCTGGGACTCGACCGGCGAAGTTTGCGAATGGTCTCATGCAATAAGGGAGCATTGAATATCCTTTATCGCACTAGACAAATTCTTCGCCTTGAAAGAAGTAGTAAGGCTTCTTGTAGACGTGACAATCCTTGAAGGCTTGCATGTCATGTCGACCTCCTCGATGACCCAGAGTGAACGCTATGATTCTTAAAGAAGTAGGTAGAATGATTAAGTTGCAGTGCATCGAAAAGTCTCGATTCTTGTCAAAGAATGGTCTTCCTCCGTATGCAGTGCTGGAAAGGAGAGAAAGAAAACACTTTGTAAGTACCAATTCTGTCTCACTTTTGGAAACCTCTCTCTCTCTCCCTCCCCTCTAGTCTCTTACTGGTTCAAGATGTCACTTGTTGAAAGTTTAGCTCCACATAAGTCTCACCCTCAAGGGTTACACTCGCAAGCTTTACTCACGGTTTGATGCCAAATTTGAAAGGTGTACCATCCAAAACACAGAACCCATCTCTCCATTCATAAACTTTGGTCTTCTCAAACACATAATTTTTAGCTTCTTCCTTTTCCTCGGGACTTGCTGGGCATAGAATTTGAGGATGTATATCCACCAGAGCTTGCCCAACTCGATCCGTCATGTTATTGATAGTACCTTCAGAAACTCCACTACCGAAAACTATGTCTCCAGTAATCTCTCCTGTTCTCCCAAAACGCCATAAAAACACAGATAAGTGAACTGATGTTGTATAAGAATGAGTTGGCAGTTGCTGAAAGATTGGATTCTGATCGAGAAGCTTGACAAGACCGTCAAAAGCAGCAGGAGCGATTCTCATCATTCTTTTAAAATATCTTGGTGATTCTGGATAGATTGCTCTTGCTTTTTCCAGAACATGTTCCATACTTGAAGTATGATGGGGTACTCTGAGGCCATCACGATCAGCATAATACTTTTTGCTTTCAAGTGCCTGTAGTTTGAAGAGAAAATCTTGCTTTGCGAAGTGGAGTGCAGAGATGGTGAAGTCATCCGTCATATCAAAGAAAGAGTGTGAGCATTGTCAAGCAGAATTGATGATATTGAAGACATAAGAGTTGAGATGCTTCTGAAATACGTTGTCTGCGATAGCTCATTGCTAGAAAGAAAAGGATTGATAGAAGGAAGGAAGAGAAAGGTCGAGTTCGACACTGAGAGTTGCTGCTGCAGCGCGGCGTTTCACGCCCTCGACATTGCTCTAGCTCGACTCTTTTCGCTCTAAAATACGGGCACCGTTTTTTTTCCTCAAAATGTTTTTCACTCGGATTATCGGGTTTAATGGTTTGATTAATTTTCAGAACTCTTTGAAAACATTTTGAGCGCGGCACTTTTCCTTCTTTTCCTGATTTGAATAGTTTCATTTCTGGGGACTCTTGAGTTGCTTCTTTGACTTGCCTTGATTTGACTAGAAACTGCAGCAATTGTTACTTCTTCCTCCCACCTTTCTCTATAAGGCATTCTCAAAATTCCATCTGCTCGATTCAATTCTCCTTTGATGTGATTGATGGTGAAGTGGTAGTCTACGATCTTCTGTTGCCATCTAACTTCCTTCATGCTTGATGGAGTTGACTTGAGGAAATACTCTAGGGATTTGTGATCCGTGAAGAGATCAAAATGTTCCAAATCTTCCAGGTAGATCTTCCAAGTTTGTAGAGCGTGAATGCTTGCATAGAGTTCTTTCTCTCTGACTGGCCGTGAAAGTTGCGTTTCATCGAACTTCTTGGCTGAAAAGGCTACTGGTTTCAAATTGTTTTCATGTTTCTGCTCTAAATGACACCCAACACTGACATCACAGGCATCTGTAAAGACTCTCGTTTCCACCTCTTTTCTAAACATTTGAAGGACTGGCTTTGACGTGGCTTGATCCGTTCCTTGTTCTGACCTCGTTTCCTCCTCTGAGGGAGTTGGGTCTTGAGCTCTTGGCAAGGAAGGTGAGAGAGTTGGCCGTGAGGATTGACTTGGCGGAGGTAGAAGAGTTGGCCGACGAGATCTTGGAAGAGGATTAGGGATAGGGGGAAACGATCTCTCCCGATCGTGAAGCGTTCTCAAGTTGCGAAAACCTTCCTTGTCCATCCAAACTTGAAAAAGTTATCGAGTTGTTGTATGGGATGGATAGATGGTAGAAAAGTGGCTATTAGGTAGCGTTGAAGATTGTTGATTGTAGCTCGAGCCGATTGAAGATTGGCTCTCCGAGCTTGACTCTCGAGGTGGAGCTTGACTCTTGAAGTGTGAGGTTGACTCTCAATGTGTGAGGATGATCGATGATTCCTGTTTTGTAAGATTGATTGTTGTTGTGCAAGGTTGACTCTTGATTGTAGGTGTGCGAGGTTGACTCTCGTGGTGTTGAATTGACACTTGTTACTAACTCGGAGCCTGAGAATTATTGGTGAATTACAATGTCACGACCAGCTCTTATTGAAGACTGGGAGTTAGCGGTGATGAAGAGTAGCAGGATGAAGAAGAGGTTCTAAGAGAGATCGCGCCGCTAGGTTGCGATGAAACTAATATAATTCGCAAGGAGAAGAAGTATCTATGTACAAGTGGAACTGGTTCTTATACCTGCAAATGCGAAAGGCCGATTACGTGGCGTAATCGGTAAAGCGACGATTAGGTCTAGATGGTCGGCCTGAGCGTGTAGGTCAAGCATTGGCTGTGACAGCAATAATTCAAAGGAGCTCTTTTTTTGGTCTCTTGAAGCTCTCACTATTCTTTCTCTTAGAGCATCTATAATCAAACTTTCAGGTCAAAAAGTTCCAGAGTTGGTAACTTTTACAATAACAAGAAGGCATGCACAAAGAGAAAAGGACCACTCAATGAGAGTCAGTCTCCCCCTCGCTTTACTCACACTGTAGCACTTTAAACTGGACCATTGTCAGCAAAGAACAGCTTTCCACAGCTGTGAAACTTTTTCCATTGACAAAGCATCTTCAAAGCTTCGAATGAAGGGTGTCTCCAATGGAGAACATTGACAAGAGATTTTTGAAAGCCTGTTTTTTCTCAATCTTCCAAAATCAAGCATGCTTGGGCGAGATTTCTTCTAAATCTCTAGTTGGCTTGATGTCAGAGGTTGTTACAAGCTTCCCAGCGAAAGCTTTGGCCTAGGCTTGACAAAATCTTTTCCATTTCTACCTGTGAAAGGTCTTGAACCTCTACTATTTCCAGGATGTCTCAGGGTTAATTAGCTACAATGATTCCAGATTGTGGGATAGATGTTGAGGGGTGAGAGATAGAGCTAGCCAAAAAATCCTCCCAAACCTTTTTTTCTGTTGGCATTTTGAGCTGATTGAAAGTTGGGATGACTGCATTGATTCTAGAGAAGGCTCTTTTTGCTGAAAACTTGCTGGACATGATGGAGGTGATATTCTCTAGGTTTGGTTCGACGATGACTGAAAAATCTTTGAGAGAGAGAGGCTTCTTAAGATCCAGATGCCTTCTATTGTTGAACTTCTCATTCCATTCCTCCGCCCCCTTGAAGTCCCGCTGGAGGAAAGGAGAAAAAGCTCTGACAGACTGGAGAGCTGCAACCTAGATTTCCAAAAGTGTTCTCTTTGCCTCTCTGATCTCTTCTGTCTCTGCCGACACTTTGCAGAAGGTCTGGTAGCCATATTAACTAGGTCTAATTGAGCCTACAGACGCAGAAAACGTCGAAAAACCCCAAAAATCGTACTTTTTTTTTTTTTTTTTTTTTTATCGAGCTTGGGTAGGATTAAATACATTTACGTACATCACTCAACCACAGGATCAAATGATAGTGTGGGACTCAACTTTGGCGGCCACGACCCCTACTCAAAGTAATACCCTAACTAAACAACCTCCCGATGACAATCTTGAYGGCAAAGAAAGTAATCAACTGAAAACGGAACATCAAAAGGAGTGACCTTTCRATTTACAGATGCTCTTGAACGATTTTAAAAGGAGAGAGAGAAAGAAAAWTAAAAACTGAGAAAAGGAAACTCGAGCCAAAATAAAAGAAGCGAGAAGAAAGAAGCGGAGAAATATTTGAAGATCTCTTGATAGATCACCAATTGTCTTTGTCTAGAAGGAGTCCAACGTCCCTCATGTTTTTGAAGATCTTGTTGATTCGGATGTTGATTTCGTGTTGCTCTGGAGGGTATGAAAGTTGATCATGAGAACCTCTTCTTGTCCTCGCCCATCTCACTACTTGATGAACCCAAAAGACAACTAGATGGAATCTCTTCTTCCTCCAACAGATTGATCTCGTAGGCCTTGGACAGATGATCTCRGTCCAGTTTGGAATGTTTGTATTTGAGAAGCGGTAGTAGAGATTGGTTGTGGTAGGACATTCGTTGAAGAGATGGCTCCATGTCTCTTCCCTCTGATTGCAGAAGACACAAAGTTCACCTTGATGACTGAAAGGATCSTCGACTCTGGTTYTCCATCCTCTAGTTCCAGGATGAAGAGCTCGATACGAKATCAGATGCTGAGTTTCCACCTCCTTTGCAAAGGGAATAGGAAACGATGAAAGAGCGGACCAGAAGTGTTTCCAATCCTTTCTYCTACTTGTGAAGTGGTTGGACCAGTCTGGAATGTGGACAGTGGTGTGGAGTTCAGCCAATTGGTGACCKGTTCTAGATTGAAGGACTTCTTYGATGGGCTTGGTTCCAGAGATYCCACTAGTAAGGAGTAGAGACTTCGTYGATTCGATTCGGTACCTTGGACTCTTCCAGTATGGATTTGCAAAGACAGAGTACCAGTTCTCACGATTTGCGAGAGCATCGGAAAGAGATACTGTCTCTCTCCACGTTCCGAGGTAAGAAGGTGGATTTGGACTTCCGTCTATGCCTTGGATGAACCAGCGAGATGGCATGAGCATTTCGATATCTGCCACTCTGAATTCTATTCCAACAGAGAGATGATTTCGGAATCGAGGGTTCCATTTAGGATCAGAGAGTGGATCAACAAGAACAGCAGTCCATCGTCTCTGAGGAAAGACGAAATTCCGATTGAAACTTGGATCAAAGTGGAAGGCAGTGAGACGATTATATTCCGCTCTTTCATGGAATGGAGGTAGAGCTATCGCCTTCTGATCCAATCGATATCTCATGACTATGTTGTGAAGAGAGCACTCATCGATARKTCTAGTGAGRAGTTGAAGGRCCCATTTGCCTAGAAGTGGAAGAAYGTCTCTCTTGAGATYGATAAGACCTAGACCTCCGAATCTTCTTGGAGTTGTGAGTTGACCTGCSACTGGATGAGCTGGATGRTCCTTGTAGATGGCCTTCTTTGCTTCTTGTTGAATTTCTTCGARMACACCGGCTGGAGGAGGAKTGAATTTGATGAGGAAGAGGATCTTCGAGAAGCAGTAGATGTTGATCATTCTCGCTCTGATTGATAGAGGGAGTTCGTGGAAGACTAGTCGTTTCATTGAGGTAATGACCTTTACAGGATCTGAGGAATTGCTGCACTATACCTATATGTAAAAATCTGAAGGTCGTCCAACTATCACTTTTCTATCCCGGCTGGCTCAATTGGCAGAGCGTGCGACTCTTATTAAGAGAGTCCCTTCGGGCACATTTCAGACCTTCAGTGCTTCAAGCGCTGGTCATCGCAAGGCTGTGGGTTCGAGTCCCACGTTGGGAGTGATACTTTTTGCTTCTTTCATGTTGGATCCTTTATTTATTCAATTAATGCAAGCGGATCTTTTTTTTTTTGCTCCTCTCTTTTAGCTTCGGGTTTCAACTCTAATCTAATCGAGAAAAGAGATTCTGAAGAATATAGAAAGGAAATCTTGGGAATTATTTGAATCTTTTCTTTTTTGACTCGTGGAGAAAATTGCGACTCTACACCAACCAATCTAACCTCGAATCAATCATCATGACTTGCACAACGCAAGTGAGCAACAAGAGAAGGAAAACCAAGACACCTCTAGCCTCTCCTTTGCCTCAGCCAAGCAAAGCATTATACGCGCTGGGATTGGAAGGCTCAGCAAACAAGTTGGGAGTAGGAGTGGTCTGTCATCTACAAGATGGTTCAGTAGAGATTCTTTCAAACGTAAGACATACCTATGTCACTCCTCCAGGTCAAGGTTTCCAACCAGGTGACACTGCAAAACATCACAAGCAATGGTTGGTAAGAGTGGTGGAACAGGCAGTCAAGAGGAGTGGTAAGAAGTTGCAAGAAATGGAATGCATTTGCTTTACAAAAGGTTAGTTAGTACTCGCATTGTTGAGACAGGATGGCTTGAAGCTAGTCGCCAGGTCAAATCAAGTCAGAGATGGAAACAGTAGAATCTCCTCAGAACGCATAGCCTATCCATCAGCGAGGTTGGAGTACAGAAAGTCAACATGAGAGAGGGAAACAGTCATGATCGACGAGTAATCCCTATCTCACGCACCTGCTCTCTATCTACTACCAATGAGATGATGGAAATGGAGATGACATCTATTCAAACAGTATCATTTACTTCTAACACAATCTCGCCCTCTTCATTATCTTACAGGACCCGGAATGGGTGCTCCTCTCCAATCCGTATCTCTAGTTGCTCGTACTCTCTCTCTACTCTATTCCCTACCTTTAGTAGGGGTCAATCACTGTATCGGACACATTGAAATGGGAAGGACGATTACTGGTGCGAAGAACCCAGTCGTTCTTTACGTCTCTGGAGGGAATACTCAAGTGATTGCTTATTCGGCTCAAAAGTACAGAATCTTTGGCGAGACCCTAGATATAGCCGTCGGGAATTGTTTGGATAGGTTCGCTAGAGTGATAGGATTGAGTAACGATCCAAGTCCGGGTCAGAACATCGAAGAGTCGGCTAGAAAGTGAGTCGCTAAGGAAGAAAAATCAAGTTTCTGTTTTCAAAGACCTCCCTCTCCGAGACACGACAGATCTGATCCTCTTCTATTTGCTTTTCTGTTCACTATAGATCGAAGAAACTATTACCTTTACCATATGCTACCAAAGGTATGGATATCGCTCTCGGAGGAATTCTTCTTTCGGCTGAAACCTACACCAAAGATCCAAGGTTCAAACCGAATCCTGGCTCTTCTCCTGAAGGTCTCGGTTCTGCAGTTGGAGAATTAGCTAATGGAATCGAATGGTCTGGAGAAGGTGGAGGTCTTCATGCATCTCATTTGAAAGCTCAAACGGATTCAAACTCTGCCTCTACCTCCAATTCGGTTTCTCAAACTCCAGAATCAAAGTCAAAAGATCAATCTCAACAACCTTCTACTTCCAACAAGAAGTTCCCCACGACGAAGAAATTAGGAAACAAATCAGATAGTCTAGAACAACAAAGGCAGAAATTAAAAGCTAAAGATGGGATTGAAGAGATTAACCCGTCAGATCTTTGTTTCTCTCTTCAAGAACATGTCTTTGCCATGTTGGTAGAAATCACGGAAAGAGCTATGGCTCATATCGGAAGCAAGGAAGTTCTGATAGTTGGTGGAGTTGGAAGTAACAAGAGACTTCAGGAAATGATGGGAGTCATGGCGAGAGAAAGAGGCGGGAGTGTCTTCAGCACAGATGAGAGGTGAGTTTCCTTGATACTTGAGGCCCGAGTCTAGATAGCTGTTATCAGACAATTGCTTCTCTTTCATCTCATTTTGCTTTCGCTTTCCTTTGTTCATTGTCTGGATCAGATTCTGCATCGATAATGGAATCATGATTGCTCATGCCGGTTTACTGTCCTATCGAATGGGTTTGACAACTACTTTGGAGAAGAGCACAACTACGCAAAGGTTTAGAACTGACACGCCTTTGGTTGCAGTGAGTTTTCTCGTGATGACCTTGTAAGCAGTTGCAGTGGATCTTCTTGTGCGCTTTTGCTGATTACCTTTTCTCTCTATCTTTCTTTCTCTTTGGTCTCTTTTCCCTCCTGACCTTACTTTTACTTCCAGTGGCGAGCCTGAACTATCACCTCAATGCCACGCAAGTAATCATTGACCTGTAGCTTATCAAATCTCTCATTTGTAATTTTATTCCATCTCGAATCAAAGTTTTCGATTTCCTGATCCGAGAACGAAAGCTTTGGACAAACAAAAAATTCGAGCAGAATCAAGCTCACTCAAGAGTCTGAAAAATGACAGCGATGACGGATCAGATTTTGAAAAAGGAATTACAAAATGTTACTTGATCTTTGAAATACTAAACAAGACTAGCAATTGCTGGATCTATCTCTTCCTCTCTTTACTCCATCTGAATTTATTCCTTGATGCCTTCTTCTCCCCATTCATTTCTTCTTCATCATCCTCATCATCGTCATTTCCAGGCAGAGCCAGACCATTTTTTGTCAATTTGCCCTGCGCGACTTTTTCCAAGAAAGACTTTTCCTTTTCCGAAGGTAATTTCTTGACCGATTGACCTTTGGTAGCCATCAATGAACGAGCTAGAGAGAGTTTGGAAGAGGCTTCTAGCAGAGTGGAAAGACGAGTTTGTCTGGAGAGGAGTAATCTTAGAAGGTGAGAGAGGTGTCGCTGTCAAGGACGAGAGATGGGAGAGAGGCGTGTTTTAAATGAGAGAGATTGATTCAGTAACTCGAAGAAAACTTGGTTGCGATTCTGATCAGACTTTGTCAACTTCCAAAACCAAATCACAGTTCCGAAAGAAAGGCTTGAAGTGGCAAAAGACCTTGAGAGCGATCCGTCTCCTTCTTCTCAACGTCCTCAGAATCCCTTGCAGTCTTTTACCAGTTCAAATCGAGGTTGTTTTTTTCGTTACTACTCACCTCGAACACTTTCTGACCTGCATTCCTAGCCTTTTCATCCAGATCTCTAGCGACCTCTTCATCTACACTCTGGTCTGCAAAGTCGCCATCATCTTCTTCTTCTTCAGAATCTTCGAATTCTTCATCTTCTTCTGATCCGGTTCCATCTTCTCTTAGATCCACCATTTCTTGATCTGAATCCGAGTCTTCGTCGTTGTCGAGATCTTGGAGGGAGGAAGAGGAAGCTTTGGAAATCGAGGTCGATTTCGAACCTGGAGGTTTATAAGCTCGAACTGAGATGTATGAAAATAGGAAAGAGATTGGTAAGGAAAAGGCGAAAGAGGTCGATTGAGAGCCAGTGTTGGAAGAGAGATTCGAGGAGAAGGGGGACAGAAAGTGGCAAGCAAGAAGAAAGCAGAGAAAGGAGAAAGATCCCCACCGGAAGGGATACGAAAGATTCTCTTCTACATGGATCTTCAAAGACTAAAAAAGGGCCTTCTTTTGACTCTATAATGTATTTCTTGGTTCGAGATGGATCCTCTCTACTTCTTTCCTTCTCTTTTCCTTTCAACTCTCTTTCTCTCTAAAACTCACCTTGATCATCTCTATCTAACCAGACCGTCTTGTTTCCCAAGCTTCCCACTTTGTCATCTCTAAATTCCGATTGATCCCACCTATCTTTGAATTTCATCCTCTCCTTCTTTGAAGCCCCGATTCCAGCTAGATTCTTTGGTTCTGGAAGTAAACCTGCGTTTAGTAGACTGAATTTCCTATGATCTTTCTCTTCAATCCAAGCTATTCTCATCATGGGAACCGAAGGAGAGATTCTATTCTTCAAGCCTTCTATTTCCTTTCTCTGCTTGTTGATTTGAGTTCTGAGATAAGCAGCGTCTTGAGTCTTCAACAATTGAACCACTTCGTTATCCATTGCTCTATTACCTCTGTCTGTGATATGAACTCCATTCCTGGTTTTAGTATTGATCATGCCAAAGTAGAATTCATCCTTGTTTCTTGATTGAGCTTTCTCCTTCAATAGATTGATCCGATCCCTTTTGGAATGATGATCTTTGGCTCGAAGAATGTAATCTGAGTGTTTCTCCAACAAACCCAACTTGGATCGATGGGATGGCTGAGATCTCTCCTTGTGATTTCTACGATGAACCACATTCCTTAGTCCCATGATTGTAATGCTAGATGAGTAGTGTGACAAGTTGATGGAGTGAAAAGAGAGAGAATCAGGTTGGATGGAAAAAGAGAAAAAGGAAAACTCTTTCTCATCAAAAATCTCGATCAGCTAGCTATCCATCCACTCCACCAATCTATCTATTGTCTATCTCTATCTTCTATCTTCTTACTCAAGATGAAGGTCTCTGTTCTCATCCTGACTTCGATGCTGGCCACTGTGACTACTCAGATCGCAGCTTCTCCAATCTCGATCTCTACCTATCTCGATCCATCCACTTCCTCCATCTCATCGTCCTTATCTTCAAGTTTCACCTTTCTTTCCTCTCTTCTCAGTCCAAGATTGATCCAAACCTCTTCTGATTCTTCTCCATTCTGGTCGATTGAATTGCACAAGTCTTATCTCTTGTATCGCAACACTCACTTCATAGACTTGACCGACAATCAACAATTAGGACAACTCAGTCAATCCAGAATCGCATCTTCACCTCCTTCCTTCCCTGACAAGCCAGCTTACAAGGATCAGGTGGAACATCTACTGAAACAGGTTTCTGAAAAAGGTCCAAGAGCCAATCTAGAGGAATTCACCGCTTTCTACAATCGATACTACAAGTCTGATTACGGCAAACAGTCGCAGAAATGGTTGTTGAACACGTTGAACAAGGTGAGTGGCTGGCTTGAGAAGAGTAGTAAGCAACACTCATTGGATTCGATATGGATGGAAATTGGGTGGATAAGCGACGTCGAAGGACCAACATCCAGATCCCAATCTCATCCATGGACCCTCCGTCTATTCCTTCCTTCGACCCTCTTCTTCATAGACTATCTCTTCCTCTTCCATCGAGAACATCACCCTCAAAGAATTCTCTCATCCTTGGGGACAGAACTCTATCATCCTCCACATTCCGGGATCCGACAGAAAGCTGAGCAAAGAGAAAGGAGTCACCATCTTGGGAGCTCATCAAGATTCGACTGCCTTCAGTGAGTCTCCGAGAAGCAAGGAGGGCTATACAGATATTCATGTGATGCTCTTGAGCTTGTCAAAGGGGAAATCTTCAATTTCAAGTCGGGTGATCTGCGATCTCGATCTTTAACATCCCCACCTCTCTCCTTTCTCGTCCCTCTTTTCTCCTTCATTTTCCAGTCTCTTTCCTTCGTGCTCCAGGAGCAGACGACGATGCTTCAGGAGTAGTGACTCTTTTAGAGACTCTTCGAGTCCTACTTCTCTCTTCATTCCAACCTCTAACACCTCTAGAGTTCCACTTCTATTCAGCCGAAGAAGGTGGTTTACTAGGTTCTCAAGCAGTAGCTTCTTCCTATGAACTCTCTTCAATCAAAGTCCAAGCGATGTTACAACAAGACATGACTGCCTTCGTAAAACCAGGAACGGAAGAGAGAGCAGGTTTGGTTTCCGATTTCACTTCACCAGATCTAACCAAATTCATTTCAATGTTGGTTTCTGAGTATACTTATTTGAAACCTACCTCTACTAAACTTGGATACGCAGCTAGTGATCATGCTAGTTGGACAAAAATTGGTGTTCCTGCAGCTTTTGCTGTTGAAGCTCCTTATGAAGATTGTAATTTACAGAAGATCCATACAGCTGGTGATAGATTTGACATTCCAGAATACAGCTTCAAACATTTATTACAATTTGTAAGGTTAAGTTCAGCTTTTGCTGTGGAATTGACTGGTTGGACCTGAGGGGAAAATCGGCTCTCGTGACAAGAGGCTTCGTTTCTCTAGGCTTTTCTTTCTCTTCCTTTTCTTTTCCCCATTTCTTGTAAATTTCGTCAAGCCAGTTATTGTGATTTATGTTTCGAAATGGGATGAATGCAGTGTATTGGTCTCTTATTCTGTGCTTTGATTTGTCCTCTCTGGCAAAGCTTCGAGTCATGCCTCAGATCGAAAGCAAGGGCAAGATTCGCAATTGGAAAAGAATGAAAGGAACTTTGAAGTTGCAGGAAATGGTCATGCTGAGGTTCCTTTTTGGTTCTCGCTCAGCCATTTTTAGAGCCTTGCTGTTTCTCTGCTGTTATTCAAAAAAATCTTTCTCGGTTTGTAACCTTCCATCACTTGTCACTACTCTGTCATCCTCAAGCTTCTCTCTCAAATTCAAATAATCACCCTTTGTATCTCGAAGTCATCGAAATTCTTCCATATTTCGTACAGCATCAGTAAGATGGGAATTTGGAAGCTTGACTCAAATCGAACCGACAAGATCTAAGCTCAAGCAGTCATTCGCGAAAGTTGCTCTCCTGGAAAGATTCGCTCTTCTTGGTGGACAAATGCGTTCTTCATTGCTCTGTAATGTCTTCTAACAATAATCTCTGAACCATGTCTTCGAAGCAGAACCTCTTTTGATCGATTGGTCTCGGCGAGACTCGCTCGGTGTTTTCGAGGTCGCTTTGTGCAAAATCTTCTTCAAGCTTTCTTCTTTTCTTCCCACGCCATCACCCCTCAGTCGACCCCGGCCTGAGTCTTCTTTGATTCTTCTTCGATTCTTCTCTTTTTTCAAATTCAATTATTCAACAATTCAGCAGTCAACGCATTCAGCTCTCAATCAACCAAACGCTGCGAGGTCATCTGTTCGTCTTTGACTTCATCCTCTCCACTGCTATTCCATATTTCCATCTTCCCTCCGTTGCTCTTTACAATCTAACAGATTCGCTCCTGAAACCAAACTCGTAGAAGAAAGGCAAAACCTCCAACTATTCGAGAGACATCAAACCTAACTTACTTCCAAGCCTCTACTTCGCTATCTCAAGATGCACCAACTACCGTCGGACGTGCTTCTGAATGTCTTCAAGCAGATGAACTCGAAAGACATGGTACTCGACATGCAAGTCTGTAAAGAATGGGCCGATGTTGTAGATGGGAATCGGAGCTTATACAGGAGACTTGTTCTTCCAAAAAAGGAAGGTGGTTGGAAACTTTCGATTCTTCAACTATTTGACAAGAGGAGCGAAAGTCGCCTCGAAGAAGTGTCAATGGAAGTCAGTCCCGTGAACATGAATTACACCAAGGCACTAGGTCTTGTGAAGACTTTGGCGAAATCAAAAGACACTCTTCGAAGTATCTGCATCTATCACAGCGACTTTGAGTTCTCTTCATCGCTCAAATCGAACTTAGTCGAATTATCTCTGAAACTGCCCAAAATAACAAGTTTAAGGATAATCGACACTCCTTACAGACAACCGATTCACTTCCGCTCCAGAATGTTTCCTTCAAATGAAATGGCAAATCAAGAGGATGCTGTCAAGTTCAGGATTCTATGGGGAGCTCGTCCGGCTTCTTTGAGGGAATCACTTGAGGTGTCTCCTCTTCGCCTAAATAATCTGGTCTCCCTAAAAGTCGAATCTCTCGTTGACCCTTCCGAGTTGAACACAATCTTGCGGCAGTTCGCCCGGACTTTGAAGCAGCTAGGAATCAAAGTAGACGACAGTGGATCGGCCTGGATCACACCAGCAGCCCTTCCAAAAGTCGACTTTCCAATGCTTCAGGTTCTGGATGTCTATTGTGGATCACTTCGTTTCCCCTCATGGCTGATGTGTCCAACTCTATCTACACTCATCATTCGTAACAAGTCTTTCCTTCAAGGTACACCAGCAGTTTCGAAACTTTCAGTGGCCGGTATTCAAGACTTCTCTTTGTTGATAAGATCGTTTTCGGCCCTTGACGAGGTTAGAATCGAATGCACTCTTCAAGATATGGAGGGTGTAGCCGGTGAAGTACACTGGAAAGAGTTCTCGGAAACACTTCGTCACCGAAGACGGTTTTCAAACCTAGTGAGAGACTCAGGTGGAGTCAGTAGGATGCTTATCAAGAAAGTAGTGTTTCCTTTCGAGCTTTTAGATGAAGAAAAGCTGGCGGAGCTCAAGGATATGGCGGATGAAGTGATCGATTTGGATGTGGCTCCAAAGTTTGTTGAGATTCAAATTTGAGGATTCCTCTTCTCATTTGGTCTTGGTGAGTTCTCTTTGCAGATCTTCTGGCTTCTAGCTTGAACACCGGTTTTGCAAACTCTGAGTCCAAGATCATCGGATGCTGAGTTCGCGTCGTTTCTTTCCCGTTCTCACGTTTTTTACAATCGACATTTGCTCAAAGTCAATCTTACTGAAGAAACATCTCCCAGATCTACAAACCAGTTATTCGATCCTCAAGCCCTCAAGTTTTCGGCATCGGTTCGCTCGAAGAGACGTTTCAAGCGTTCGATCGTTTCGAAACTTGAGCCCTTGCCTTTGTGTCTCTCTTTTTCATTTCTTTTCCTGCTCTTTGGCTGGCATTAGATGGTTTCTGTCTCGTTAAATCCTTTTCTCTGAAATCTCGTCCCGCGCTCGAGAGTCTCACTGCTTTGTGTGTAAATGCACGAGAAGACTTTTGCTTCAGAGATCGTTTTCGCTGTTCAGAATCAGATCTTCGAAAGCGTGTTCTGTGAAAGCTCTGAAGTCAAAGTCCGTCTCTCATCCTCTCCTCTTCAATCTAGAGATAATGGGACCAACCGATACTTGGAGCTAACAACCTCTTTAGACACTTCGAGCTGGAAGGAAGGAGTAGCTTTCGCCAACATTCACATTCAACGAAATTGGGTCTCTTCGGAGAGATAGAGTGCAATCGAATCAATTGGGACCGAATTTTGCTGAAACATTTCAAGATTGACATGTTCGATCTAAAAGTACAGGGAAAAGTGTGGATTGGGGAGGGAGAGTTCAATGATGGACAGAGGAATGAATTTCGATCTCGTCTGACTTTTGTGGCTACTTAGCCCTCTCTCTTCTCCTCGAAGTTGATCTGGGCCAGAAGATGAGAATTTGTGAGATTGAAAAGTTCCGACCAGAAAGAAGGCATCAATTGGGAGTAGAAGGCGATTGGTAGGGATTTTTTGTCGTCTATTGATTTGAAAGATCGATTTTGGGCTTGAATAGAGCTGGATCCAATTTCTGAAATAACAAAAGAGAGGAAGATTGGTTCGAAATGACGAGAAAAATCATCAATAAGAAACAAAAGTGCAAAAAGAGAAATGTCTTTTTCTTCGATGTGAGCTCTGGCTCTATTCTAGTATGTCCGCTTCACGCTTCCTTGGAAGATTTGAAGACGAAGTTGTAAATTCTCTCTAAATCATTTCATCAATCGTTCGATGAACTCTCCGAATGAAGCATATCATTTAAAGGGGAATGGAAAGACAGACAAACTCACCATTTGACTCAATCTAGCTAAAAGACCACCTAGTTGAACGACGGTTGAGACTCCTTCTAGAATCCTCATGTGAGTCCAACCTATCTCACGAATGAATTCTAACTATTGTATTTAAATCCAAAAGTCAATTTACGAGAGGAAAAACAGAAAAAGAAACCCGTTCTTGTCAGTAGAAGATTCAGTCTCCCAATGTAGAAATCAGCTCTCAAACTCTTCTCATTTCGATCTTTTGCATCTTCCTCAGACTCACCTTTATCTTCTCATCCAACCTATCCAAAGTCTTTACCACTCTGAAAAGATTAGTAACGATATCCACAGCAGCATAACCTTTATCCCAAACCTCTCTCAATTTCTCCATTGCCTTTTCAATGTCTCCAACATAACAAGCCATCAAAATCTCCTTTATTATCAACGGATGAGGTTGGTCACAAACTTTGAAAACGTTGTCTGGGGAAACGAAACCTAAACCAGTCCAAGTGGATTGGAGATTATTGATGGCTTGTCTCATGTCACCTTCCGAAGTGAAAACTAGAGAGGCTAGACCTTCGGAAGAGAATTTGACCTGGAGAAAGCGAGAACAGAGAAAGAGATATTCAGAGGAAAAGGCAATGCGAAAAGAGAACATGTCGAGTCAATCTTACTTCCGAGTAGAAAGCAGTAAATTCGAAAGGCTCAGACTTCGAAGAGAATGGAGAAGTTCTTTTCTCTCATCTCGGAAAACTTACATCCTCAGCATCACAAACCTCCTTCAACCTTCTAAGAACCTCTTCATCAGTCAATTTACCATATCTCAAAATGGCACATCTAGATTGAATAGGATCGATAATCTTGTTGGATTGATTGCAAGCAAAGCAAAACCTAGTGGTTGAAGAATAGATTTCCATGGTTCTCCTCAAGGCTTGTTGAGCTCCTGCAGTCATACTGAAAAAAAACGCGTAGAGGAGAGAGAGAATTGTGGGGGTGGTAACATTTAGAACGGATTGAAAATAGACATAGAGACACACGTTTTTGGTAGGGGGTGCTGCTACTCTTTTGACTTTGGATTGGCCTTACCTACCTATCTGCTTCGTCCAGAATGATGATTTTGTGCTTTCCAGGAGGTAGAGTGACCTTTTTCTGAGCGAAGTTCTTGATCTTGTTTCTGACTACGTCGATACCACTGGGAGAGAAAGAGAAAAGAGAGGTGGGGGGAAAGGTGGAAGGATGAGAGACCTGGATCTGGGATCTAACGCTTCTTCCGAATCCAAGCTTTATGAGCACTTTTAGGATCGTGATTGCTATTCTAAAAAGATGACCAGAAGGTCTCTACAATAGATAGCAAGGTTCCATCCTCGAGGTAGCTGCTCATCTCGAGAGATCGATCTTGTTCATCATTCCCAATCTTGCCCTATCCATCTCTATCTCGATCTCTTGCCCCTTTGTCCTGGATCTCGAACAACTTTAGATGATACTGTCTGTCTCTATCTGTGAATGGATGCGACTGACTCACCGTTCGTCTGAAGCGTTCAATTCCAAGACACCTTCCTTGTAAGCGTCTCCGAGTAGAGCATGAGCCAGACAATGAACCGAAGTCGTCTTTCCGATTCCAGGTAGTCCCTGGAATACATACCAATAAATACGAAGTGGAATGAAGATAAGAAAAGAGATGTGGCAGAAGTGAAGAAAGTTGCATGTTACGTTTACTTACAGAGATCAACAAATGAGGACAGTTTCCATCTTCCTGAATCACTTTCAATCGATCGATGGTCGGTTTGTTTCCCACCACGTCGTCCAATCTAAGTGGTCTGTACTTCTCAACCCTGGAAAGAAGAATGAGATGGGTGAAAGAGAGAGAGAGAGCCAAGAATAGGACGTGTAAATGAGCGTGTTGTTCTGAGTAGAGTGGATTGGCTGGGTAGAAGAGAAGACTGACCAAGGAAGTTCGTATGAAGTCGAGATTGCTCTTGCTTTTGATCCGTTTGAAGTGGATGGAATGGAAGATGAAGATCCAGAAGCTGCTGCAGAGGCCATCGTTGAAGAGTGAAGAGAGTGAAAGAGAGAATGAGGAGGTGACGAGACAAACTTCTCAACTTATTCTGATTCTAACTTAATCTGCTCAGCAACTTCAAAGATTAGAGTATGGATTCAAATCCAGCCTCTTCTTCTTCCTCTTCCTCTTTGATCAGACAACCAACTTCAACTTCATCCACGTCTTCAATTCCATTGCATCCTTCAGCCTCATTTGCTGGATCTACCTCTTTACTCTCTCAGCGCATCCTGACTGAAGAGCAGTATCAATCCTCATTGGACTACATCATCAAGAGAGACTTCTTCCCCGCTCTGGCAAGGCAGCAGTTAGAACAGAGTTATCTATCAGCGCTGCAACATGGAGATGAGACAGAGATCAGAGATTCATTGCTCAGATTGGTCCAAGAGGAGGAGAGAATGGGCATCGTGGGATCCACTCCTAGAGACAGAGATAGTCAGACAGTGATGAATAGTAGAGATGAGAGTGTCAACAAACGTAGGAGACTGGATCAATCAACAATCGATAGACAGACAGACACGACTACGACTACTCCTTTGGATACTCCACTCAAAAGTCAAACTTCCAATTGGGAATCCACTCCAATTTCCACTTCTACTCCTCATCATCATCATGGACCTTCTTCACATTCTTCAATCAGTCAATCAATAGAGAATCAAGCCTGGAAAGAGCAAGGGATCGATCTATCCCTCTCTCTATCTCAATTCCAATCCAGATACACCTCCGAAGACAATGCTTCCTTCAACTCTCTCATGGCTAGAAACAACCGCAAGAAGAGAGAGAAGAACTCTTGGGCTTTCGAGGCAGAGAGGAAAGCAAATGAAAAGAGAATAGAGTTTGGGAAGAAGATGGAGTTGGAAAGTAAAGAGGGGAGGGAATTGATGTTGAAAGAGAAGGAGAGAAGATTGTTGTTGTTGCAAGATGACAAAGTACAGGGGAAAGGTAAAGGGGATGAAACCAAATTGATAGAGATGGCAAAGGGGACAGGAAAAGGAAAAGAGGGGACAGATCCCGTTCTTCGAGAACTAAAGAAAGATTCACATCAACTTCTTCTTCTCGAATCAACATCTTCTCAATCTCAGTCTCAGTCTTCACCTCAACCTCAACCTCAACCTCAACCTCAACCTCAACCTCAACCTCAAACAAAAGACGACAGACCATCGATCTTCCAATCGACCAAATTCAAAGCCTTGAACAATTTCTTCTTTTCACCAGATTCAGACATTTCCACCAATTACAGTAGGAATTCGAGTTTACCTCTACATTCTTCCGAATTGGCTTCTGTTGGTTCGAATTATCTTTTGGATGATAATCGAGGCACTTCGGCTACTGATAGACCAGAGATAGCCAGAGGCAACATCAGATTACCAAAAGGTTGGAATGATGAGAGTGGAAAGGTGGAAAATGATGATGACGATGATGATAAAGAAGGAGGTGGTAGTAGTCCTAGTAGTAGTAGGATCGACAGAGCTATTGCTGGTGAGTCTTGTAAAGATGGCTTTTCTGCTAACTTGTGAGATCAATGCTCAAGATCTTTGGATTCTGATCCATTTCTCTCTCTCTCCCTTCTCTTGTGTCCATTGTCTTTCTAATCCTCCTCTTTCTTTCTCTCTTTCAGGCAACATCTCTTCTTCATCTTCTTCGACTTCTTCAAGAAGAGATAGTCAATCTCTTTCAAATCTAATCAATTCAACCAAACCTTCAATCTCTCTCTCGACTCCTAGAATCGCTGGTTATTCCTTCGTCTCTCCTTTACCAACCCCTAGACCTGGTGATCTAGGTGAAGATAGGATCAAACAATTGATGACTTGGGGTCAAATCGTTGGGACTCCTAGAAGAGTAGATGAGACTCCAGATCGTAGACATGGATCAAGAGATGATTTTCAAGATGGAGATGGAGACGACGAAGGGAATGCAAGGGGAGATTTCTTCATTCCAAATACTCCAAAAAGAGACGAATTGGCTAGGAAATTATCTAATCCAACTTATCATTCCAAACATAAGTATAACACTTCATCAAAGGGTTCTACTACTCCTTATGGTCAAGCATCTTATAAACCTTCGATCAATCTGGAAATGCAATCCCCTAGACAATCTTCGATTCAAAATTTAAGCCCTGCAGCTAGGAATCTGTTTGATAAATCTATTCGGAAATCAGGTTCTGCAGGTGGAGGATTGTTTGGAAATGCTAGAGATGGAGATCGAGTTGGAAGTAAAGGTAGAGTCAAGAGTAGTTTGGGAGAGAGTCTCATGAGATCTAGGAATGAAAAAGATAGAGACAGAAGGGAAAGAGAAAAGGAATTGGAAAAGAGGAGATTGGATTTGAGTAGAAAAGGTTGGAGTCCTTCTCCTAGTCCTAGACCCAATTGATCGTTAACGGTTTTTTCTGTTGTTCATGTTGACCGGTTGTCCCTTTTGCTTCAATTTGTACAATATTACTGCTGTTCCTCGCATTGTACTTTTATTGTTCTTTTCATCATCTTCGAATCGAGCCTCGGGTTCTTCATCAAAGACAAGGCTGAAGGACGAGACTACCAAAGCCCTTCTTTCTATCTCGAAGTGTCGAAATAGAACAATAGCTACATAAGTGCTGGCTGATTTTAACACTGTTTGGGTTGAAGAAGAGAGGAAAGACGAACTATCAACTTCAGATTCTTCAGAGAACACGCCTCGAAGATCTGATTATGAACAGCGACTAACAATCTCAGAAGCAGAGATTGTCTCGTGCAGCTTTTTACACACCAAAGCAATGAGAGCCGTATTCGTCGGATGAATCGTTTTCAAGAAGATCTAAGCGAGACAGACAGAAAGCACCTGACGTCAGCCAAAGCGCAGAAACGAAATAAAAAAGAGAGACGTAAAGGCAAGGGCTCAAGTTTCGAAAACGATCGAACGCTTGAAATTTCTCTTCGAGCGAACCGATGCCGAAAGCTTGAGGGCTTGAGGATCGAATAACTGATTTGTAGACCTGGGAGATGTTTCTCCAGTAAGATTGACTTTGAGCGAATGTTGATCGTAAAAATAGTGAGAAGGGGAAAGGAACGACGCGAACTCAGCATCTGAAGATCTCGAACGAAGAGTTTGAAAAGCATATCTTCAAGCTAGAGATCAGAAAACTTGCAAAGAGAACTCACCAAGACCAAATGAGAAGAAGAACCCTCAAATTTTAATCTCAACAAACCTTGGAGCTACATCCAAATCAACCACTTCATCCGCCATACCTTTCAGTTCGGCTAATTGTTTTTTATCCAGAAGCTTGAAATGGAAGACAATCCTCTTGATCAGCATCCTACTAACTCCTCCTGAATCTTTCACGAGGTTTGAGAAGTGCCTTCGATGACGAAGCGTCTCCAAGAAATATTCCCAAACTGGTTTATTCTTCATGGCTTGAAGAGTGCACTCAACTCTAACTTCGTCAAGGCGTGGAAAAGTGTTTATCAATAGGCCAAAGCCGACAATACCAGCTACCGAGAGCTTCGGAACTTGTGGGGCGTCTGAGAGCACAGCCTTGTTACGGATGACCAGAACAGATAAACTTGGACATCTCATCCATGAGGGAAAACTGCCTGATCTGCAAAAGATCCTTAAGACTTGGAGGCTCGGAAAGCAGACTGCTGGAAGGTCTGGTATTAGTGAATGGTGCACTAGTAATCGTTCTTCAGGAAGATCTTCTAATGAAAGATCTTCTGGGTTCCATGTGATCATTGATTCAATCGGTTTTTCAACATCATCTACTTTGATTTCTAGATGTTTCAAAGTCTGAGAACAATGCTTCAAGAGTGTGTTCAACTCCAAAGACTTAACGAGAGGTCCCACTACCAAAGAGCTAAGATTAGTTAGACGTAGAGGAGATGCCCTGATTGATTCTAACAAAGAAGCCGGTTGGACTGCCCATAAGATCTTGAATTTAACAGCGGCATCATAACCTGTATTTTCATTTAAAGAAATTCTGTCGGAGCGGATATTAAGTGGTTGTTTACGAAGAATGTTGATCAGTCTATAGCTTGTTAAGTTAGGCACTCTCAGAATGAACTCAGATAGAATTGATTCAAAGTCTGAAGAGGAGACAAACTCGCTATGATAGATGCAGATAGTTTGAAGAGTGTCTTTTGATTTTGCCAAGATCTCCATCAACCCTGCCAGATTCTGGCTGATCTGAGTGAGCTCCATTGACACTTCTTTGAGACGACTCCCGCTTCTCTTGTCGAATAGTTGAAGAATCGAAAGTTCCCAACCATTTTCCTTCTTTGGAAGAACAAGTCTTCTCCACAATTCCGTGTTCTCATCTATGATTTCTGACCAATCTTTGCAGACTTGCATTTTGAGTACCATGTCTTTTGAGTTCATTTGCTTGAAGATACTTAGGAGCAGCTCCGATGGTAGTTGGTCCATATTGGGAAAACGAATTAGAAATTTGGAGGGAGAGATAGAGCAAGAGTCAAGAAGGGAAGATCGAAGTATGGGATGGCTGTGTAGAGGATGAAGTCAAAGACGAAAAGATGAGAAGAGATCAAAGCCAGCTCGCAACGTTCGGTTGATTGAGTGTTGGATCGAATTGATTGATGATTATCAGAGTTTTGACTTTTGAGTTTGAAAGAAGAAAAGAATCGAAGAAGAATCGAAGAAGACTCAGGCCGGGGTCGACTGAGGGGGTGATGGTGTGGGAAGAGAAGAAGAAAGCGTGAAGAAGATTTTGCACAAAGCGACCTCGAAAACACCGAGCGAGTCTCGCCGAGACCAATCGATAGAAAGAGGTTCTGCTTCGAAGACATGGTTCAGAGATTATTCTTACAATACATCACAAAGCAAAGAAGAACGCATTCGTCTACCAAGAAGAGCGAGTCTTTCCAGGAGAGCATCTCTCTCCAATCACTCTTGAGCTTAGATCTCGTCGGTTCGATTTGAGTCAAGCTTCCAAATTCTCATCTTACTGATACGAAACGGGACGTGGAGAAAAGTTTGTGACTCAGAGATACAAAGGGTGATTATTCGACTTTTGGGAGAGAAGCTTGAAGATGACGAAGTAGTGACAAGTGATGGAAGGTGAGAAAACGAAAATGATTCTTTGAACAACAAGAGAAACAGCAAGGCTCTAAAAATGGCTGAGGGAGAACTAGAAAAAAAATTTCAGAATGACCATTTTCTGTCACTTCCATCTTCCATGTTCTATCCCAGTTGTAAAGAGTAAAGACGAGTTATTGAGAACTGAAGAGAGGTATCCAATATTCTCAGCTATCTTGATCCTCCTCCTCATCGTTTGGCGAAACTGAAATGATAAGCAAAGAAAAGAATGCAATTACGTCAGTCAACAACATGAGACTCTGTCGAAGGAGAAGCAGAAGGACAACAAAAAGAAACAAGAACCAAGAAAGTCGATACTCACCGATCTCAATCTCGAGATCGGGCAGACCAGTTCTGATATCCTTGACTTCTGGAACTAGCTCCTTCAGCTTCTCAAGTGAAGCAAGATCTAATTTACCGAAGTCTAGACTCAGATTCTTGATAGGTAACATCTCAATTCCATCCATCCTCAAACCT
This sequence comes from Golubevia pallescens, assembly GCA_001599655.1. Taxonomy (NCBI): domain Eukaryota; kingdom Fungi; phylum Basidiomycota; class Exobasidiomycetes; order Golubeviales; family Golubeviaceae; genus Golubevia; species Golubevia pallescens. The sequence continues at coordinate 28,747 of BCHO01000014.1, forward strand.
TTCTTCGCCGCCAGTTTACGAGCTTTGACCATTTTGATAACTTCGTCAGCGTAGAATCCCACCCCAACGTCAATGATAAATTCTTCCAACTTGGGGTAATTCTTCTTAAGAGAGTCTAAACCTCCTCTTTTGACGGCGGGATTACTGTCACGAGTAGTCGCTTTCAAACAAATCTCTTCCAGAGATTGTGGAAAATTCGACACAACATAGGTTTTCCGAGTCGGTTCCAGAGTCAGAATCAATCTCTTCAGACTAGGACAAGTCCAGTATGCAAACAGATCGTTCCTATAATCCAAAATGTTGAGGATGGTAAGAGTAGGAAGAAACAAGACTGAGTTAACGTTTGGGTGAGAAGTTTCTAAATGCAGCAAATTGCTTTGAGAGGCTAGAATCAAATTCATTTGACCTTCCAAAGAAGACTTAGGATGAAACCTTATTTGGAATAAAGGAGCGGTATTGGTCGTAGGCATCTCAAATGGGATTCGCTTGATTATAGAAACTGGAAGAGTAGGAGCAGCAGTGGAATGAAGGCTAAATGATTGAAGATTCGGAAACTGAAGTGACTCGACTAAAAGGATTTGAAAGACCTCGTTATCATATTCATCGGAAGCAAAGAAGAGTTTTTGAAGTGACTCTTTGGACTTGAGGAGAATTTCTAGAAGTCCGTCAGATGAGTTTGATCTCTTCTTTTTCGCTTCAAAGGAAAAGATGGGCATTATGAAGCGTTTCCTTGGGCCTTGAGTGGCGTCAAACACTTTGATTCTGTGATTTGATCTGATTGCGAAGAGGTTGAGCATATTGAGGCTGCATTCTTGATGTGTGATGTAGAAGTAGTCCCAAAGGAATCTATTCCCATCCACCACGTCCAGCCAAGTCTTGCAAACCTCCCTGCAGTTCATGAGAGTGACTGAATCTAGATAGTCTACGATCATAAGAACGACGTCTGAAGGTAAGATCTTGATTCTTGAAGGAGACATTGATGGATTGACGATTCTGATTGAGTGGTTGGTTAGAAAGAAGAATTGCATGAGGTGAAAAATCTCTTTAAAAGGGATCCTCGATCTTCTCGAGCATCAGCCCCTCGATTCTCGCATTTTCTGCTTCATCTATTTTCCTAGATTGAAAAAGATTCTAGACAGATTTTCGCAAGGATTCAGACGAACAAGCGAGATTCGATGATTTTGGAGAAGCGCAAATGTGAGCAGTGGAAAAGAGTGTTGCTTTCTCACCGCCTCCGACTTTGGATCACTACTCTTGCCTGGCTCTATGACAAGTGGAAAGAGCTGATCATCTCAGATGTACAGTGATTGATCCAATGCCCTTCCGTAAGCCCATCAACTCTTTGACTGTCTCTGATCCAAACGACGACTCTGTGCTCGTTCGTCTTCTCTCTTCGCACTCCCAAGTCATATCTCTAGGTCGCTTTGAAACTTCAAAATCGTCTCTTCAGAGCTATTTTTTCAGTCGATTGCTCAATTACCATAGACGAAGACTGGTGCTCGAGAAGGGCTTGCCATTCACACCCTGGACCGCTGGAAAGACATCTTCAAGTTTCAGATTTCAGAGTTCGAAATCTTTTCTGACTCTTCGATACCGACCGGCAAACTACAACTTATTTTAGTCTCAACCAGACTGGAGTCCATTTCCCTCTTTTCATTTAACGTCCACGAGGATCCTAAGCGAAGCTTGCCATCTTCAGGTCTTTTCCAGTCCTCCCAGATCCAGCTCGGCAGTACTACTCCTGAAGATGAGAGGATCAAGGCAAAAAAGACAAAGTTCAGTAAGGTGACACTGGAAGTTGATTTCATTGGACATTACGAACTTTCAAAACACTCACCCTCGATGAATCCATTCATGATTCAACAGTCGACTATGACCTCTTTCGAAGCAATCCCAGCGTCTACTACTTCCGGAACTAACTTTTGGAGCGACGAAAGATCATCAGGTCGTAGCCTTTTGAAATCCAAAGTCAAAGTTTTGATGGGCTTCAGCTTCACTCCTTCCACCTCGAATCCCTTTCTGAAAGCCTCCTTTCGAGCTTGTACCACACTTATGACTTCGGCTGGAATGAATGCAACGTGCGAGTCAAATCTCAGCTTTTCAACCTTTGGGTAATATTTTTTCAAAGTACTCAATCCTCTCTTACTGAAACTTGCCATCATAAACCCAAGAAAAGATGCTACTAGCCAGATTTCTTCAACGGAAGAGGGGAAGTGATTGACGAGATTTGAGCGCTCCAACCCGAATCCTCCAAGTCCCACAGAAAGAAGCTTCAGATTTGGAGACTTCCATTTCTTGTCGAACTTGTTAGTGTAGCCGACTAGCTCTAGAATTCTAAGTCTTGGGAAGTTCACTTCCCTCAGCCCAGCGAGAACAGTGATGCTCAGCTTGAGGTGAACTAATGTCGATGTTGATGCTTGCAAAACACTAAATATCGACATGGGAACTGCAAACTTAGATAAGAATCGAAAAATAGAGGGTAAAGAACCGCTCGGCAAAGAACTTTGAAGTGGACTGTTTTGACACGGAAATCTAGATGAAATCTGTAAACCTGATTGATCCACCCCACAGAAAGACTTGAGGTTCTGAAACGTGTGCAGGTTTTCAAGGAAAGAGAAAACTAGCTCGAAATTCGACCCATCTGGACGATCAGACCAGACTTTGAGTGACTTCTGAGATTGAAGCAGTGTCTGAATGATTTGAGCTGCTACCTCTGCCTTCTTATCCTTCTCCAATTGCTTCTCTTTCTCCGAAGGCTTCTCTTTCAGTGCGGAACCGGCATTCTCTCTCGCGGAAGTATCAGTGTGCAATTCAAAAGCTTTCATACTATGATTTGACTTTGATGAGAAAGTTTTGAGCATCTTGAGGGTCGTCGATCTGTTTTTCTCGTTAGAGACGTAGAAATAATCCCATAACGACCTGTTCCCATCCACGACATCTAACCAACTTTTGCAAACCTGTCTGCTATCCATCATGGAAGGAGAATCTAGATAATCGATGATGAGAAGTAGAACATCTGATGGAAGGATCTTGACTTTTAAAGGCATCGTTGAAGAATTGAATGAGTGGTTGATTGAGTGGTTGGTTAATTGGTTGGAGGGAAGAAGTGCATGAGGTGAAAAATGTCTTCCTAAGAATCCTCGATCTTCTCGAGCATCAGCCCCTCAAATGTCCCATCGACAGCTTTTATTACTCTTCTAGGTTTCAAAACGATCGAAATGAGACCTGAGGCGTTTGAATGGCTCACTTCTGAAGCCACAAAGGTACTTTTCTTTACATGTCAGAAGGCGTTTTGGACAGAGAGCTTTCGAAAATCTCACTAGCCTTCAATCATCCTTTTCGGGTCTCTCGAATGACTTCAAGATCGCTACAGACTTTCGAGACATGGACAGATGTAGTCTCGCCTTCTGCAATCTTTGTCAATTCTCGACGGTGTTTCTTTAGGTGGATATTGTCGCGCGCTTCAAGAATGCGAACGACACAAAGCAGCACAGGAGAGCGCTGCCGAGAACGAGGTCAACAGTGAAGCCAATCCCATCTTGCCGTTGGTCCGAGATCACGTCAAGGGGAGAAGGGAATTACTTTCCCATGTTTTCCCACGACGATCATTGATAGGAATAAAGAAGGGGAGAGAGAAGGAGGATCTTTTTATAGAAAAAACGGTGGGGCTCATGCGCGAGACCTTCTATCAGTTCTCCACGAACAGCAGCAACTTCTCGTCCTTTTACCATCTCTCATTCAACCTTTCTTCTTCTCTATTTCAACTCCAGTAATTGGTGAGTATCACGAGCTCATGATCAGGAAAACAAAGGAAAAGGTAGGGATGAAAGAGGAAGAAACGGGAGAGATAAAGGGGGGCAGTCGAAAACGAGCACAGCTGAAGCCGAATGGGTGCCTTGCCTTTGCAACAAAGGAGAAGTGACTGATGGAATGGCAAAGGGGTGAAAGATGAAGATCTGATTAGGATTGGGTATGAAGAGAACGAGATCTTAAATAACGGATCTGTCCATCGATGTGCTGTCCATTGTTACTGAGATGTCCTCTACCTCTTCTCTCCTTATCTCTTCTACTGCCAACGACTCTCTCAGTCCCAAATCATACAGAACCAATTCAAAAAGTTCAAGTTGTACTTCATCTCTGATTGGATCGACTCAGGAAAACAATCCTACCACGACTTATTTCCATCGAAACAGAAATAGAAACACTTCATCCACTTCTTCGACTTCTCTCCATTCTCATTCCCAATCTTCATCTTCAATCTCTACCGATTCAAACGATTCAGATTACAAATACAAACCAGTCCGATTCCCATCTTTGTCAAAGCAGGACTTTGTAACTTCAAACACTTCAAATCACAATCAACACAGCAACTCCAATTCTCCCACCTTTGATCCTCCCAACAAGAATCAATATCAACATCAACCTTCTTCTCATTTCCTAATCTCATCTGAATTCCATCCTCAAGTCTCAAAAGCAATCCCTCTTTCTTTGATCCTTCCTCAATTTCATCAAGTCAATCCTTATCCTCTATTTGATAACTATTACGCCCCTCCATCTACAATGTCTTCAGCTTTGCCTCTACTAAGTCCTTTGGTTACAAAGATTTTGGAATTGTCTGGTTTCCCTCCAGAGTTGAAAACTAGAGACATTCATCAGGTCTTTCAACAGTGGGAGGAAGATCGTGGAGGATTCAAGATCAAATGGAGAGATGATACTACCGCTTTGATCGTCTTTAATGATCCTGCTGTTGGTGAGTATTGAGAGAGTAAGTAGGATTGTAAACTGCAGCTTGGCTATAGAAAGGCTGTAGAATCGCAGAGCTCGAAGAGTAAGAGAGGTGCAAGGGTCTGTACTCGACAGCGCATATATTGAGCTTAGATAGGACTCTTTCCAAGAGATCCTTAGAGTTCTGATACAGATGACCGAATTCAATCACTACTGCATCGAAATCGTAGACAAAGAAGCCTTTCGCTTGTGGCTTTGACGCTAAAGACTCAACCTCACGCTTTCCTTCCTTATCTCTTTTCTCTCACTCTTTTCTCTTTCAGCCAAAAGAGCCTATCTTCAGACTTTGCTATCCCCTCCACCATCGCTCATGACTTCATCAGGAATCCCAGCAAAAGTCAGACCTTACGATGGAGATGACGCATCTCACGTCATTAGCATGTTATCAAATAGACCCAGAGGTCGTTCCAATGCTGGAAACAGAGGTGAGCAAGCTTCTCCAGCCTATGGAGGTGGTAATGGAAGTCCAAAAGGAGGTGAAGCGATGTTACCAAACGGAAGTGGAAGTGGAAGTGGTCAAGGTTCATCTCATAGTCCACAGAAATCCTTTTCAAAAGCAAGTCATCTCTCGAGTCCAAGTTCTAATCTAGGTCATAGAAGAAACAATTCAGGTTCGAATCCAAGTCTTTTACCTCCAAAACCTGTAGCTGCTGCTTTGTTTGACGCTGCGAATGGTGGTCCAAGTCCTGCTGGTCATATCGTCAATGGGGAAAGAGAGAGAATGGAAAAGGAAGGTCTGTTGAATACTAATGGAGATTTCCCAGATCCACTGTGAGTAATGAGTCTTCGTTTGTGTTCCGAATGAATCTCGTGAGATTGGGATCGAACAATTTGCTCATCATTTCATGGCCATTTCATCTGACTTTCTCGCTCCTCGCAGTGCTGCTGCTATCGATGCTGCTAGAGTTGGACACACTACCGATAGTGCCAGATCTGGTAAAGGTTTGACTTTGGGCGAAGTCAATGCTCAAATATCAAACGAGAGCGCAGTTGCAGAAGGAGATGCAGAAGAGAGTGAAGGAAAGGAGAAGAAAGAGAGAACCTCAGGTCCAAGGATCGATGATGCTGGAAAGGTGAGTTTACAATGACTATAACGATCAATTCCACTAGTCTAGAGTCGTCTTTTCGAGTTCTCTTTTGCTTTCTCTCTTGATCTTCACGACCGAAAATGAGAGACTTACGAGCTTGAAACTTTCTTTTTCTCTTTGTGTCGAATTCTCAGCTCTGATCCAATCGAATTCAAACCTTCATTCTCCCTATCTCCCTATCTCTCTACTCCTCTCTCCTCCTTAGCGTCTAGTGGCAGGTGCATTGGGAAAACGTCTACCGAAATCAAGTAAAGGTTCTTCTTCTCCTACCTCTTCTGATTCCGTCGAGAAGGTCGCCAATAGTCTGGATCAATTATCAGTCTAGGTAGATAAAACATCTTTTCAAGAAAATTCAAGTCAATGAAAAACTTATCATCTTACTTCACATCCCTTTGGTCATAATTATTTTAATTTCCCCTTCCTCTTCGTCCTTCAACTCTCGTTTCGGTCTCTCAACGAAAAGTAAAAATCCAATTTCTTTCTTGTCAAATAAATCCTTTCTTTCTCCTACCCCTCCCACCCCTCTTTGTCCTCATCAATTTGTTTTCTAAGTCTTCTGTAAAAGTGTATTCAGTTGGGAATAATGAAGAAATCAAAAGAAAGAAATCGAAATGATAATTGAAATCAAATAGCATTCAAGCAGCAGTAGAGTGACAAAGTAGAGGATGAACCTGTCTTGCCTTCTTTCTCGCACATTCATCTGAAGACTGCTTTTGAGATCAAATTGGGTCCTTCCAATTGATGCCGGAGGGCTCTCTGGATGCGCGAATTCCACAGCTTTTACTTTGCTTCGATTCTATTCGAGGTCAGGATTATGCGAGACTTTCGATTTCGAATCAACATTTCTCGCAATAGAATCCGACTCAAAAGATCACATTCATTAAGATTACAGCAATTCTTACAAGCACCTTTCTCAGCTCAATTACTACAAGATGGTTTATTGGTTGTAGATTTGACCAAGAGCAGTCAAGTCAGTAGAAGACTCTGAGGTTACCAAATCTCTTTGGTCTTGGAATGGACCTGCTACTTTGGCAATGTAGGCGTATCTAGAGACTGTTTGAGTTGAAGAAGACGAAGAGATCGAAAGGGGTCAGTCACTGAGAGAGAAGTCGATATGAGGCTAGATAGAGCTTGAGTCCTTCGACTAACCTTCTGGAGTAGATTCAAGCTTTTGAATGACTTGAGAAATCATGTCAGCTCCTCCTGGACTTCCAGAGTTGGCCCCATCTCTACCGAATTCAGTGATCCAGATCTCCTTTCCTGGATATTTTGAAGTTATGTGCGAGACGGCTGTCGAGTGAGAGTCGAAGAAGATACTCAGAGTCAAGCTTCTGTACATCGCTAGATACGATTCTTTGACCAAACTGGTCAAAGCACAGCACCCTAACCTGAGTCGATGAGGGAATTGATGGTGTTGGCATCAGGGGCATAAGGATGGTAGGCAAAAGCATCAAATTGGCAACCAGAGCAAGCTGCAACGAATTGATCAAGCCAATCCAGACCTTTGCCTGCAGCAGTGTTAGAAGTAACTGCTGGAGCGACGATCTTCTTTCCTTGTTGCGAGAGAGGTTGAATGTATTGTTGGTGTTTGGCGGCTGCATCAGCAGGACTCAAGTTAGATCCATTGTTCGATCCGTCATCCAAATCTGGTTCGTTGAAAGAAGCAACCCAGTTGTAAGGTTGAGCATCCGCTTGGAGTTTGGAGATTCCACCTGAAGAGACGAAGGAGAGACGTGGTTTGAGTCTGAGCGAAACTTGGAAGATCAGAACAATGCTTCGCCTTTCACTCACTGTCTCCTTCGTCTGATGCAGTTCTTTGCATGATGACAAATTCCATGCCGTTTGATGCTGTCCCACCTGGCTGGAAGTGTTCGTAACTGTGGAAGGAAAGAGAGTGAACGTTGTCAACACTTTGACGAGAGCAAGGCGGGCTCTCGCTCTCTTCAAGAAACTCACCTGTAGGTCCAGCTTGATCCAGCAGAAAAAACATCTCCTACATTGACTGTCTCGAGATAGTTCCAAGCTACTCCACGCTTTGCTGAAGCGCGCTTCTGGATTGGGGTTGCGTTCGAGAGAGCGAAAGCTGTGGCAACAACAGCGGCAGAGATTAGAATTCTGGAAGAAGAGATCATATTGTTTGGAAGAAGAAGTGGGGTTTTGAGATGAAAAGAGCCTCTGAAGATCGTCCCCTTTTATATCTCTGTCGTCGATGGCGACGCATCCTGCATTTTTGAGTCGAGATCCGCGAGATCCTGCAGTTTTACACCTCATTTCCGCGCGACGCTTGCCTAGGGGATCCTTATTCCCTCCAATCAAGCTCAAGACTTCTGCAATGAGCTTCATCAATTATTGGCATGACGACAACTGGCATCGACTGCCCTTTGCAGCAGTGTAACCAGTGCTGAATGCAGATTGTCCGCACTTCCGCTTCGAGTTCTCTCTGCGGATTCTCTCGATCCTTTGATGGTTTCTGACTGCACTCTTGAACGGGACAAAAGTCCCCGTCAGATTTATGCAACAACGAGAGAAATAAAGACGAGATTTGGCAAGATTTTGTTACTACAATACAGGATGGAAAGTTTAGGTGAAGCGTCGATTTCCTGCTCATAACACTCTAACGACCTCGAGTTCTTTCCCTCTTCCGCCCATTTCTTTCAGAAAGCAGCACCAGTTCTGAAACTCTCCAACTTCTTGGCCACTTCCGCCTTATTTCTATCCAGCTCTTCCGCGATAGCGTTCTGTCTATGAGGAGGTAACAAACCGAAAGTCTCTAGAAGTTCTCCATCGATGACATTCTTAACAGGCAAATAACTACCTCTATAAGCTAAATGATCTCTACCGACTAAACTCATGCCTGGTTCTTGTCTTAGATGCATTTCCAATGTCGACATCAATTCCACATCTTCTTTCGAGACGAAAGGAATCAAAGTTGAGACTGAACCATTCAATCCAGTCATGATGATCACTTCTCTACCACCTGGAACCAAAGCTGATTTGTTCAAAGAAGTAATGATATCTCCGAAGTGATAAGTTGACAGTAGTGTTAGCTTGTAAGGTAAACCGTTTAGTTGAGATTTCTCATTGGTGATTGAATTTCCTGTCGGATCTGAATCTATCGATTTGGATAAGTTGGGATCAAATCTTAAGGTGAAGACATTTCCAAACTTATCTGAGCCTACTACTGTCTCGTAATCCAAGAACAAGATCGAGGTCATCCATCGTGGTAAGACGTCATCTGCGAAGGGAATCAGTTTGTTGACTTGAGGCTTGTAAGATACGAAAAAGACTGATTCTTGCTGATCCGAGACTGCAATCCTTGTACCTTGAATATCGAGACCGACGATGGCAGTTGGGAAAGACTATGATCGATGATGAAGGTCGATGAAGGCGGAGAAAGAGAGAGAAAGTGGATCAGCTCACACATTCTTTCAGGGTTTTCAAACATCAATAGGGGTCAAGAGTCTCAACGAAACTCACCTTGTTCTCAGACTTCCTCAAGAGCTTCATCTTACCCAAATCGTAGAGCCTCAAAGCCTTCCCAACACCAGCCAAAAGCTTTCCATGGAAACTCTTCAAGACCAGAGGAATGTCATCGACTTCAGTCTTATGGACAAATTCCAATTCCTTGCCACCATTGACCAACTTGTAGACAGTGAGATAAGAGGCTTGAGAGACTCTTGGAGTTAGATGGGTAGAGACTGAAGAGCCAACGACGAGATAATTCTCTGTCGAAGCAGGAGGATGAGAAGAGCCATTCGTAGTTGCATTGGTAGCAACGCCATTTGTCGAAGGAGCTCCATTCGTCATTCCATTCGAAGTTGAAGTTGATGAGGTAGAATTTGAATGGAAATTGACGATTGCAAGACTGAATGCAGCTTCATTACCTTCCAATTCAATTTTATAGGTAGTTTTATTTTCCAAAGCATTCACCACTCTGATGCAACTACTCCACATCCCAGCTTCAGCTCTAATCAAACCGAATTTCTCAGGATCTAAATCTAAAACACCTCTTTGATCTCCTTTCAATTTGTTGCCTAGAAGAGATAATCTTTGTTGTTGAGCCCAAGGACTTAATGATCTATGATCAGATTCAACGACATAGAAACAACCATTCTTTTCTGGATTCCCAATCAATTTCCTTGGAGTATAAGATAGAGCAATCGAATCTTGTTTCAACTTGTTTTCCAAAGAAGGTATTGTAAAGATTTTTAAAGAACCACCAATGATACCGATCAAACCTTCTGGGCATAATTCGGCACTGAAAGTGAAAGCATGATCCAAGGAATCGAAAATAAGAGGAGAGAATTGAAGCTTGTCTTGATTCGTATAACTTAACCAATTTTGGGTAGATAGAGCCAAGACTGCAGTTTGAGATTGAACTGTAACTCGAACTAAGCGAACAGGTTTCGCTCCCAAGAATCTAGTCCTCGTATCTGTCAATTGTCCAGAGATGGGATCCAAAACCGTTCTCAACAAGACTCCGTTAGCCAAACCAATGTTGACGAATAGGGTAGGATGGTTTCTATCGATAGTTGCATCGTTCATTTCAGCAATGCAGATTGAATGAGGTATTGAAGTCAAAGCTTGAATCGAGATTGATGCTAGCGTTGATTCTGGATCTAAAGAAATGACTCTGACTGTTTGGTCTTCGCATCCGATTGCAACGTAAAGAGTTCTCTGTCTACCTTCAGGAACTTCTGCCATCGAAAGAGTCAAAACCCTAGCGCCCATCGATTTCCTTTCTTGATATTCATTCAACTGACCATCCATATCCAATTCAAAGTAGACGATCTCGTTGTTGTTCAGAGCTACCATGACTTGTCTTTCGTTGGTCGTAGTTGCGACAATCGAAGTTGATTCTCCATTCATTGCTTGAGGTGTTGCCCATTCGGTAATCCTTTTATCACTCATGATATGTCGAATTCCTTTTGAATGAACTTGTAACAGAGCATCCGAACCTAATTGTTGAACTGCCAAAGTTGCGCTTGATGTCAAGAAACCTGAATCTGAAACTTCTTCGATTTGCTCTCCTATACTCAAAACCAGAGTTCCATTCACGAAGGAAAGAACGATATAACTATCGTACTCATCATCTTTCCTTAATCTCGTCGTCCAAACAGCATTTGGTACTCCAGGTAGATCCGAACTGACAGCTTCCTTGACATCCAAACCATGTCTCAACATCTTGAAAGTACTCCTAGATCCTCTTCCACAAGCTGCAAAGATTTGAGGAGAATCCGTTCCTAGAACATTCTCCACTTTTGCATCTAGAATTGGATCTAGACTAGTCAATTCATCTGTAGGTAGTAAATTCTCTAGGGATCTTGGAGTGAAAGTTGGGATTGGAGGAGGTGAAGAAATAGAAGTTCCATTTGAAGTATAATCACTACTTGAGAATTCTTCCACATCATCATCGTCACCTAACTTCTGGAAGGAGTAAAGTTGAGAATTACCAAATTCAGACGCCACCAAGAGGAAACCAGCTTTGAGAATGCATAAATTGGTTGCGACTGGAACAGTATCGAAATATTTAATCTTTAAAGAATGAATCTCTTCACCCTCATGATCTATTGTGATCTTGAATAAATCTCCATCTTCAGTTTGAACTAGAAAGAAAAAGGATGATTTCATTCGATGACATACACTTGAAACTATAATGTTTGATCTTCTTTCATTCCTGTTTTCGACTGGATTTAATCTCTTTGGAATCGGAACTCTATGTTCTTCTCCAACATTATGTTTATAAGTAATATAATCTTCTGAACAAACCAAGACTCCGGAAGGACCATCCCAACGTTCTAGATTTTGATTATAACCACCTGGAACTTGAATTAAACAATTGGATCTTGGATCTATCGAGGAAGACCATCTCCTGACCACATGATTCAATCCTAAATCCAATTCGTAGTAAACCAGTAGCTTTTCGGTTCTCTCGAAAGCTTCTCCACTGGGATCTTTGTCTGCTTCTTCGTAATCCACCTCGATTGCTGCAAAGAGAGGATTCTCGAAACCGACGTCTACTCCTACGATGTTGTGAATGATTGCATTTGGTCGATGAGCTTCCAAAGGACTTGAGATCGTGAGATTTGCAGCTGCATCTCGGTTCAAGATGTAGACCAACTTTGTCTTTTCCACAGCTCCAATCATGACTGCTCTTCCTTTTGGATCTGTGGCTAGATATTGACCCGGCACGATTCGCCTCGAACCACTTCGACCGAAAGTCTCACTGTGAAGTTGAACGAACGAGTTGGATTTGATCTGATATTCTAGAATGACTATTCGACCAGAGTCGGAACCGAGAATGAGGTAGTCTGAGAGACGAGAATTGGAGCGGATGAGAAGAAAGAGAGGGAGGAGAAGATGAAGGAGGGTGTGTCAGTTTGAAGCTATCGAAAGTGAATAAAATGAATCTTGTGCATCTAAAAGCTAGCCAAATGCTGAAGCTAGGTGAGACGAGGAACAGATGGAGAGATGAGGTGGGATCCTTCCTTCTATTCTATCCTCTGCTTGTTCTCATCCTGATCTCTCTTTTCTCTACGATTGGGCATACATTTACTCACCTTTTGCGCCACCAGTCAGCCTGAAGCTGCTCGCACTCCTGATTCTTCCGAAAGCATCCTGTTTGAAGATTGAGATTGATTTCCCAAGGTTTGTATCTGGTCTGAGCAATTCGAGCTTGTTTCCACCTCTGACCAAGACTATCTCTTGAGTCTTTGTTCCAGAGAATTGACCGACTACTGCACATGTGATGGAGGTTGATGCGACCAGAGGTAAAGAGTAGAGATGCATCGTCGAGTAGAAGTAGAGGTAGAAGTAGAGGTAGAGGTAGGATTAGAAGAAAGAGTAGACAAGAACTCTGCGCTTCGAGGCAGAACACAAATCAATCACGAGCGATTCAGCTTAGAGTTAATTGTTAGTCTGGATGTTGTTGATGCTGCTTGCTCTTCTCAATCTTAATCGACCTTGATGTGTCGAGTATAATGTTCATGTTCACTTCAGAAGAAGCATCGAATCATTCTTCAGAGTCAGATCTGTTCGCGCACTCCTCCTCCGATCCATCTCCCTCCTTCTTCAAAAGTTTTCTTTCTGAACCTTTTTATCAATCCACTTTTCTCCGTCCCTACGTCATCTTCCTCACTTCTCCTCACTAGAGCGCAGATGTCATCCTTCTCCGACGCTACCAGAAATCGACAAAAAGGTCCTTCCCTCTTCGATTTTCTTCTCCTTCCACCCCTCTCTTATCCCTTTCCCAAAAACACAATGACTTCTTCATCGAGCCCTACCTACCTCACATCAATCTTACTTCTCTCTTCAACTCTCCTAACTCTAGGTGCTCCACTTCAACCTCAACCTCTTTCTACCTTCGGCCCAAGAGCCGCTGCAATCTCTGACTCTCTCAAGGATTGTCTATCATCAACAAACGCAGAGCTTTCTTATCCAGGAGATGATTCCTACTCGGACTTGACGATAAGTGAGAACGCAATTTATCACAATCAGCCTGCTCTCTTCGCTTTACCCGAGAATTCTCAGCAAGCTTCAGAGGTAGTCAAGTGTGTTGCTGAAGATGGAAACATCAAATTCACTCCAAGAAGTGGTGGACATTCTTACACAGGTGAATCGACTCGAAAACGACGTTGGAACTTCAAAGCCCAAAGCTCACTTTGACCTCTCGTCCTACCCTTCTCTCTCTGTTCTCACTTGAAGCCTACTCTACCCCAAATGACTTTGCTGTCATGGACTTGAGAAAAATGCAAGAGTTGGATATCGACAGTGGAGATAAGACTGCGAAAGTCGGAGCTGGAGCTCGGTGAGTCGTCAAGCTGAAGAGCTATAGAGCAACGCTTGGACCTTGGTGAAGCGCCGGCTGATCCTCGAATCTTCTCCTATTTCTTTTTCTCGCCTATTAGTCTCGGTGGATTGGCTAAAAGTCTGGCTGATCAAGGCTTTGCACTACCTCATGGAACTTGGTGAGTCGACTTTGGCTTCACGAGTGATGACATTCAGACTTTTGATCTGAGATCTCCAGAGCTCTCCTCATCTCGAATTCTCTTCTCGCCTTAACACAGTCGATACGTCGGTGTCGGAGGTCATGGATTGGGTTATGGATATGGCTATCTTACCAGATATGCTGGAGGACTCTTGGACAGGATTCAAGAAATGGAAATGATCACCTCGAACGGAACTCTCATCACTGTCAACAAGGATTCGGAATCCGATCTCTTCTGGGCGCTGCGAGGAGCAGGCTCTAACAATTTCGGAACAATCACTTCATTTACCTATTCCCTACTAGATGCTCCCAAGAAGATCGTCAACTTCTACTACAACTACAAAACGAACGAAGACTGCGTCGACGTCCTACTTGGAATGCAAAACCTGACTCTTTCGACTGACAAGGATGTCGGTTTGCCTCCTGAGTTCACCGGAGAATTGATCTGGAACGGAGAAGATACTGGAGATGGTACTTGCTCATTCTCTGGTCAACACGTCAATGCTGTTCAATCAGATACTGATCAAATAATGGAACGTTTGAAAGCTCAATCTGGCGTCGAACCTTCTTCAAATGGTAATCAAGAATTCGACAATTGGACAGACTCTTTATCGAGCATTATGGGTGGTTTTGATGTCAGCAATATCACCCATAATCAGGATCCGTATTATGCAAAGTCCTTGGTTCAACCTTCTGGAGCGCTTTATACTAAAGAAAGCGCAACTGCTTTGATGGACAAACTTGTCAAGTACATCGGTCTAGAAGGGATGGGAAATTCGATCTTCTTCGATATGATGGGACCACTTGCCTATTCTGCAACTGAAGATCTAGTCGATGCTAGCTTCCCATACAGGAAAGCTACTTTCATCAATCAGTTCTATGGCTACGGGATGCCAGACAGTGAGTATCGCTTCGCTTTTCGATCAAGGCACGCCTTGAGCTATCACTGATTCGGTTTCTCTCTCTTTACTTCCAGATAACAATAACGGTCAACAGGATAGAGTCCTTGCTGCTTTCCAAGACATGGTCGACACGGCAAAGAACTCTTCTCCAGACAGTGATTGGGTGAGTTTGGATTTCTGTGGCGACGTTTCTCTGTTGATGGATCCCTTCAAAGTCCTTTACTGACTTCGATGCTCTATGTGGACAAAACAGGGTGCCTACGTAAACTACATCGACGACAAGCAAGCTGATTGGCCAAAAGCTTACTACGCTGGTGGTGTCGATCGACTTAAAGAGTTGAAATCAAAATGGGACTCGAACAATCTCTTCGACTTCCCTCAAGGTTTGGCTCATGCTTAATTCAAATCCAACTTTTCTTTCATCTAGAATCACACAAATCATACAAACGCTATCAAGCACTCACTTCTTACGGACTTTCCATCAACGGACTTTTCATCGACTTGGACCTTCTCTCTTCGTTTTCGTCAAGCTCAATTCTGTTTTGCATATCATCTTCAAGATCATCTCTCACATTTTTGGTACATGCTTTATCTAATGAAATCCACATTTTCTACTAATTGAAAATTGGAAGAGTGCTCTATACGGTGAAAGATGTGAATACAAGTGCATCCCGTAGCTGAGAGGGACCTTTTGTTCGAGTTGAACGGCAGTAGTGATCATTGGAAGGAGAAGGTTAAACTAGACTGCGAGGCGAAAAAATTACTCTCTCTCTCACACCTTCTTGAATCGATCCTGAGTTCTACCTTTTTTCCCACCTAGGATATCGAGCTCCATTCTTCGGTATTTGCCGAGCTTAAGAGGGGGTCGTATCGCTCTGAAAGGCGACGATAGCAAGAGTAGAGTCAAAGACAAGATTTTCATCCCAAATGGAAGACCTTTTCTCTTTCTTTCATAATTGTAAAATTTTCGGAAATTGAAGCTTTGAAGATTCTGAATCTGTTAGTCGGAAGCAGAGTCTAGATTGGGAAGTGTAGAGGGAGAAGCTCGACGTTCAGCTCAAAAGATCAGCAAAGAGATCTGGATCAGGAGCAAAAGCTAGCATGCTAGCTCTTTCACCTTACCTACACTGATACTTCAGTCTCTCTGACCTTGTTTCATGATTTTATCAAATGAGGGGCTGTGTCCCATATCTGCCAAAAATAGTCCCAGACCCAAAAGAGGAGCTCTTATAGTGCAGGAGGTCGAAAGGATCATCCAGTCATCTTGACAAAGGTGGATCCAAAGGACAAAACGGTTCATCAAATGAGTCCAGAAGCAGCATCCTTCTCGTCTAAAGAAGCCACCTCAGATCACATTCGAGTGTTTCTCGTATGTTT
Organism: Golubevia pallescens; assembly: GCA_001599655.1. Classification (NCBI taxonomy): domain Eukaryota; kingdom Fungi; phylum Basidiomycota; class Exobasidiomycetes; order Golubeviales; family Golubeviaceae; genus Golubevia; species Golubevia pallescens. Next base: position 44,886 of record BCHO01000014.1, read on the forward strand.
GAGATTTTTGAATTCATGTTCTGACCTTTACTTCTGCTTTCTATCCAATCTCGAAACTCGTCAAGATCCATCTCTCGACTGCTTTCGTTCTGATTCGCGGAAGAACCAAGGAAAAGATCCAAGAAGCCATTTCTCATGAGATGATGCATCTCTATTTACTTGGTTCTCACAACCACAATCATTCCCATTCGCATCACGGTCACAGCCATGCTCAATCTCACTCCCATCCCCACACGCACTCTGATGCGTGTTCTCATTCCCAATCTGATTCTCAACACCTCCGTTCATTTCCCAAGTCGGAAAATGAAATGCGTGCTTTGGTGGATAGCTTTCTGCGCAAGATGGAGTGAGTATACAGAGGATCCGGAATGCTTGTCGTCTCTCTTGACATAAGTTTAATTTCCGACGCTTCTCCTTTCTTTCTCCCTCATAGGAATGATGATCCGGTTATGAATATGAACACCGAAGGAACGTCTAAATTAGAATCCATGCCAGGAGAGGTTGTTGAAGTGATGGCTGGAATCATGAAACGCTGGTCAGTCGTAGAAGGAAATCTCGAACAGAGAAGAAAAGCTAGAATGTGAGTCGGAAATCAATTATCTGGTTGCTTGCGAGGTTCCTCGACTCTTACTAACGTACGATGTTCCTCTTTCCTCTTTCTCAGTGAAAGAGATGCAGCTTTACGAGCAGCTGCCTTAAGTTCGAGGACAAATCTCAGTCTTTTCTATCCTCATTTACTCGAGAACGTCAGCATCTCGATGACCGATGCTCTTTCATTCTACAAGCTCCTTCATCGAAATGACTCGTATGGAGAATCAGTCAAGACTCTACGTTGCACTGCAGAGACTCATGGAAGTCAACATTCGCAGATGGCTGCCTATCAAGAAATCGCTTTCTTTGCAGGTTTGCCTCCAAATGAGGATATGGAAATTCTGCTATCATATGGGTTAAGACGTCTAACAACTTTGAGTTTAGAAAAGTTGATCAATTTAGAGGAACTGATTATCGAAAATGTTTATTTCAGTTTCCAATTCTTGTTAAATAGCAGCTCAAAAGTCAAGATCCCTTTCTTTAGCACTTCTTTGAAAAAAATCTTCATGACAACTGGGAACAAATGGGACAATCCTTTGATTCTCAGCGCAAGAAATGCGGCATGGATATTAACCTTTTCTCCAAATTTACAAACCGCCTCTCTTGGATTCTCGTTCTCAACTGATGATTTCAAGTTTTTGAAAGAATACAGTATTGGATTGGAAGGAGTTTCAAAGGTCAAGGATCTCGCCATCGCTTTCGCTTTCATCTCTGATGACTCCAACAGAGGGACTTATTGGGGTCTACCTCAAGAATATAGACAGATTTGGAAAGGTGGATCGAAGAAGACGGAAGCGATCTGGCATTTGCTTAGGGTCACAAATCGACTGGATGCATTGGAAATTTACGCAGATTGTGATGGAAATCATAGAAGTCCAGGGGACGAAAGTGATGTTTTCACTTCTTGCCTCTCTGCTATCTCAAGCTCATTCGATACTTTGAAACATTTGAGATTATGTGGAATAGCTGCTAATGATCTAGATCCTTCTTCTACCGATAATTCGACCTTCAAAGCTTTAAAGATTTTCTCCTTCAATCAGTACGCCATTCCGGATCTTATCAACTTTAATGAGATCATCCTTCCACCAAACGTAGAGAATTTATGCTAAGTTTTCTATTTCTTCGATCGTTCAGGACCAATAGTAGATCAATTCCAAGAAGAAGATCATCTCGCTCAACTTCTAAAAACCAGATATTTCCCAAAATTGAAAGAGGTGGTTGTTCCTTCAGCTCCAGTCGTTTTCTTGGGTAAAATCATAGAACCTCCAGAATTCTCTCCCGAGTACAGAAAAGTTTGGTCCAAGAGAAGAAGTAATCTGAAAGGATTGGAGATCTTCAAGAGTGGAAAGGTGAATCTGAGAGAGTTGAAACCGGGTGAACAACGTGAGTCATTCTATCTTTCGAAGAAGAGATGTTCTTGAGAGATATTTGAGCTTTCTTTTTGACTTTCCTTCTCCTTCTATACTTCCACTTTCAAACAGTCGGTGATCCAGACAAGGGAGAATCTTGCTTTTCAACGATTCGTTGGGTCTCTCCTTGGTGATCATCGCTTTCTATTTATTAATCCTCATAACTAAATGTAAATCAAGATTTTTTCAGAACAATGACTCTGTACCCAACATTTTTAAGTACATGTCTATTTTGCTGGCACAGAAAGAAGTTACCACTCGTGCTCAACTTTCTTCTACTAAGAAGACTATTGAGATCGTTTGCATCTGTCAAGGCGGACTTCCGTATAATCTTAGCCAGGGCAGCTGACAGCAAACGCTCTGTCGCTTCGAATGAGCACTGAAAAGATAAAATTGGGAAACCTCATATTCTTCGAATGAGCACTGAAAAGATAAAATTGGGAAACCTCATATTCTCGAAGTAAGTGGGAGAGGCATTTCCCTTCGAGTGAGACGACTCACTCGCCTGACTCGCTCAAATTTCGAACGGATTGTTTTGGTCCAAAAACATGAAGACTTGAGATGCCGTCTTTGGTGGACTTCGATGCGATGAGAGAGAAGCAGGCTCATCTTGAGGTTGAGCTGGAGCTTCAGCTTCGAAATTCGAGTTTTCCAGGATCTCACCTCACAATCTCGAAACGTCGAGTGATTTTGATGACAGAGTCGGTTGAGCTCTTCAAAACAGAGAACAGTAAAGTCTAAGGAGAGTCAAACAATTTCAATTTGCCCAAAACCGTCTACGCAAACAGTCAAAGCAAGAAGAAGGCAAGAAAAGATGAATCCGCTTCAACCTCCAGTCCATTGGTCTCACTTTCCCACATCTTCGTCTCGAGATCTTCTCGATCTATGATTTTCGAGGCTTCAAACAACGGAAATATCAGTCTGAAAGCCAACGCTGAGTTGATAGAAAGACCTCACCCGGCTTGGAAGGGTCGCCAACTGCGATGTAATTTGAGACACACAGAGATGGAAAGCAACGTCGTCAGCAATCAGCATCTCCCTTCGATCGCCTTAATGATCAGCACAAATTTCTAATTGCTCATTTACTCGCCTTTTTCACCCTGCTCAGCCTTCCTCAAAATGACCTTTCCACTCGTGAAGATCTCTTCCTTTTCTAGTCTTTCTCTCTGGCGAGTCCACTTTTCTACGTCTACAGCTAGTTCACCAGGCAAGACAGGAGCCGCAGGAACTGCCACCTCTCTCAGGTTGGGCAAAGATGAGCTCTTCAATTTGAGAAATTGAAGTAGATGATTCTCGGCTGAGAATTCTTCGTCACTATAACAAGGCAAACAGATAACCTCCAAGCCAGAGGGAACAGTAAAGTTTCGACCGTAGTAGAGAAGCCCATCCAAAGTGTTACCATCTAGAGTTAACATCTTCAGAGACTTGAAGTTGGAAAGACAGTTACTATATGGTCTGTCTGTTCTGAATAATAACCCGAATAACCTAAGATGAAGAAGTGAGTTGAAAGATCGATGAAGAACCGTAAGACATTCCGCGACCAATAACGTCTTGTCTCCATTTTTTTGATCTCCAAAATTTCCGACGATCTCGAGTGAAACGAGTAGACTCGTGTTCACGCAACGAAGAAGTTGAGAAACCGCGAACGTCTTCTGATTCCCTTGAGCCGAATATCTATGAGCTCCTTCCAATCCCCACCACGTCTTTGGCTTTGCATCATTCCAAATGAACTTGATGTGCAGCGAGACTTTAGAAACCCGAGATAAACCTTCGACCGTATCACCAAATTCCAGCAAAAATTGAAAGTCCTGTAGAATGCAAATGTCGATTGCCAGCGCTGCCTCTGAAAGTGAAGGGACGAAAATCAGCAGCCATAAGCTGTTCCTTCCTGACAAGTTGTTTGGATTCTCTTTCTCTGCGGTAATGTGGAGCTTCTTGAGAGAATTGGTGAGGAATGTATGACGCTTGAAAAATAAACCGCGAATGTAATTGGATGACTCAATGATCAGAGTTTCTATTGAAGGAGAATTGCGAAAGATACTTGTCAAGACCATACTGAGCCCGTGCTCAAATTTGACATTGTAATCTACTGAAGAAGGCAGTCCAGAATTTGCTGCGATGTCGTCTAAGAGAAGAGATGCTTCCGGTTCACTGAGTCCAGATGACAACGATTTGATGTGGAGTGATCTGACTAGATGCCCGTAATTCTCCCTCTGGAATGAACTTTGAATGCTGATTAAATTGGTTGTATCGATTGTGACGTTTTGAAGTAGAGCGGGGAAGTAGAAACGGAAGTTTTCTCTGCAACTTAGAGCGATCGCTCTCAGAGTAGAGTCTCTCGTCCTGTTGAAAGTTTGCGAAGATATGAGTATCATCAGACCTCTTGTCCAACCATACACTAGGGAAGTCGGAATGAGAGAACCAAGACTCGACTCACTTTCTTGCCTTTTCCTTTTCCCCCATGGTCTTGCCTTCTAATCCCCATCCTTTTACCACCTGGACGAGGAGTAGAGCGACGTCTTCTGGGATTGAATCCAGAGTAGCTCGTTTCTTGATAATTGCTAATTCTCCTCGCGCTTGTTCGCTTGGTTGCATCGTGTTTCGATTTGAGGAGTGAGTGGTTGAGAACGAAGAAGCAGCTTTTCCAATTTTTCCATCTTCCTTCTCGACCCTCCATCCAACTTTCTGTTTCGTCTCCTCTTTGATTCATTTTCGATTCTTCTCCTTTCACCTGCAAATCTGGCTCAGTCAATCTTTATCATCTTTGGCTTTCAAACTTCTTCTTTTCCATGTTCCATCCACATTCCACTTTCGAAATCGCACCTGAGTACTTCACTCGACACCTTGCTTGTTTGGAAAAAGAGTGATTAGTTGCAAACGGGAAGAAAGGTTTTACAAAAGAGATATCTCTGTGAAAGGGATATTTGAACAATCCGAACATAAAGAGAGTGCGTAGAGGTCAAGCCCAAGCAAAGTGCCGGCGAAGCAAAAGCAATGGAGAAGAGAGACAAATAAAGATTTACAAATCGAAAGGAATAAAGAGGGAAAGTCAAGACTCGAAAGGGCTTTTTACAAGAGGAGGTTTCTATTTGAGCAGAAAGTGAATGTCCATCTTTTCCAGATCTCGGCGAAGGGAAAGGTGTGTGACTTCTTTTAAGCAGTTGGTTGAGCAGAGACAGCTGAAGAAGCTCCAGAAGCAGCTGAAGAAGCTAGCCCACCAGTTTGAGTAGCTGAAAGAAGCGAGGTAGCAGATTCGGAGAGAGAAGAGGTAGCTGATTCAACGGCAGATGATGAAGAAGTAGAGTTTGAACTGCTACCGGTTGCTGCTGGAGCCTTTGGTAGAGGTACAACGACTTGACCAGCACCTATGGCGAGAGCAGTGTCATCAGAAACGGTTTCGTTGCTTGAGGTGACGATAGCGTAGAATCTGGAATGAAGAACGATGAGAATGAAACCACAAGTCAGCGATGGTTTCTTTTTAAGAAAGACTCAATGTCGAGAGTCGAAAAGATGCTTCTCATACACTCACTGTCCACCGGTGATGTTAGCTGGAAGAGTGATGGTTCCATCCTCTGGAAGTGGCAAGAAGGTTGGAGCAGTTGGTCCAGAAACAATGGCGACATAAACGGTTGAAGCGTTTTGTCCATCTTGAGATTGAGTCAAAGTGTTGTCGTACTTGATGCTAACTTGAGATCCAGGGGTGATAACACTTGAAGAAGTAGAGTTGGCTGAAGAAGTAGAGTTACGAGCGTCCGAGATGTCGGTAGAGTTTGAACCAGTTGGGTTTACGTCAGTAGAGTTGGAGCCAGAGGTAGAGTTCGAAGAACCAGAAGCTGAAGCCAAAGAAATGGTGGCAGCTGGGAAAGCCTTGAATGGCAAGGTGGAATTGTCAGGGCAAGACTTGATGAAAGGAGCAGCCAAAGAGTAAACTTCAGTGGCGTTCAAAGGAGTGTCGAATGCAGCTGGAATGGCATTACCAGTCGAGTTGACTTGAGTGTTGATGTAGGATTGATGACGAGATTCAACAGTCAAGATTGAACCTGCAGCTTCGAGGTAAGCCTTGTCCATAATCAACTTGGCAGCTCCGAGGTAAGCAGAGACCTGAGAATGAGAAGAGAAAGGAGGAGTTGTGTCAAAAGAGAGTTCAAGTTTGTAGAGGGATACAGAGAGATCGAGTTGGAGTACTCACACCAACACCTTCCAAGACTTGAGCGGTGGCCAAGAAGGATTGAACATCAGTGACACTGGAGAGATCGTACTCGCAAGGAGAAACGGAAGAGTTTCCAAGAGCAGCAGTCAAGAAGTCGACATGGCTCTGTTCGTCTTGTCCAATTGCGTAGATTTGGTCACGAGTGGTTCCATTGAATCCAGCTTCTTGGAAGTCCTCTTCAGAGAACTTTGAGATGGATGCATTGTAGAATGCTGTGTGAGAGAGAGAGAAGAGAGAGGTGGGTGTAAGCTTGGTGGCGAGAGGGTCCCATAACTTTCTTCGCCTCTTCCTCCTCCATTCAAAGGTCAGAATTTCGTTTTCGATAGAGCAAATCCATTCGGTCCATTTCTCAGGTTGGTCAGACTCTTGTGGAAGAAGAGCAGAGAGGCCGAGAAGACCTCCACATCAACCCCGCAGTGTCGAATGCCTTTCTTCCAGAGGTTGCCATTCCTTGCCTCTCCTTCAAGATCCCTTCTAAACTTTTCCGATGCCTGAAAATGATAGCAGAGAACAAATTCAGAACCAAAGATTGAGACAGACACTCACCATTTTCGAGATGTTCCAAAGTCAAGGCGAATTGAAGGATTTGGGTATCGTTCAAAGCAGCTGCTGGAGCGGTTACATTGGCTGAAGAACCAGTTGCAGTGGAAGCAGCAGCACTTGAAGAGACAGTTGAGGAAGGAACTGAATCAGAAGAAGATGCAGTTGCGGATTCGACTGCAGCGGAAGAGGTGGATTCCTGTCTTTTTACGACTGGAGAAGCAGAGACAGAGAGAGCTAGAAGGACAGAGGAGAGGAAAGTTGAAGTCTTCATGATGATTAGAGATGTCGTGTGAGATGAGATGAGAAAGAGGAAGGATGTAAGGTGAGGAGAACAGAGACGAAGAAAAGGGAAAATCAGAAGGTTTTGATTCTTCTCGAGATCGGGCTTCGAATCTCGTCATGCTGTGCAAACAAAGGACCCCTCCTCCAAATTTAGAAAAGCAGCAAATCTCGAAGCGGAATCACAACAAAGAGAAGAGAAATCGGCTCTCGAAAGCGGAAGCAGAGATGTTGTCTTCCACGTCATTATGAGCGCATACATTTGAATCGAGGTGCTTCTCAGTTCTCACTCCCTCGATATTGATACTTTTTCTCTCTACTCTGTTCAATAACATGTGACAAGTGAATTCTAAATAATGAAAGACAAGATACAAGAGAGATGATGTTTGGGTTTTCAAGAAGAATTAGACGTTAGATAAAGGTGGAGGTTGAAGTGGGAAGCTTGCTCTAAAGTTGCAAGGCATCTAATGAATGAGAAATTGTTCGTTGATTTACTTTGATGGTGGATCGTCAGGTCCCTGTGGGAGAAGTTGAAGAAGAGCAGGTCGATAGGCAAAGCCGTCAGTGAAGGCAAAACAAAGTCGACGCTCCTCAGCTTCGATTCTCTACTCACAAGCATCAATTCAGGTCTGACTTTTTCGTCAAATTCCTCTGGAGTGAGAAGTCCCAATTCGACAGTGGCCTCCTTCAAAGTCTTTCCTTCGTGGTGAGCCTTCTTGGCACATTTGGCGACGTCTGGAGAAGCGAGAGAGGGAATGATAGAGAAGATGGAGTCAATAATCATAATCAAAGATGCAGAATGGCTTTATCCTGCAAAGAAAATCAATCAAGTACTCACTATCGTAACCCAAATGACTGTTCAAGATAGTAGCCAACATCAAACTTTCGTTCAAAAGTTTACCAATCCTATCCTCATTAGCCTTAATACCTTCGACACAATTCTTTCTAAATGAATTAGCGCCATCAGCCAATAATCTAATACTACTCAAAAGGTTCTTGGCCAAGACAGGTTTGAAAACATTCAATTCGAAATGACCACTTGAACCAGCGACGGAAATTGTAGTATTGTTTCCAATGACTTGAGCAGCTACCATAGTCAAGGCTTCACATTGAGTAGGATTGACTTTTCCAGGCATGATTGAAGAACCAGGTTCATTTTCAGGTAGAGACAATTCTCCTAAACCACATCTTGGACCTGAACCTAAGAATCTAATGTCATTTGCAATCTTCATGAAAGAACAAGCTAGAGTATTCAATGCTCCACTTGCTTCTACAAATGCATCATGTGCAGCTAGAGCTTCGAATTTGTTTGGTGCAGTTACGAACTCTTCTCCTGTCAATTTGGAGATTTCAGCTGCTACTTTGACATCGAAACCTTTGAAAGTGTTCAAACCAGTTCCGACTGCTGTACCTCCTTGAGCTAACATTCTCAATCTTGGTAAGACATCCTTGACTCTTGAGATTCCATTCTCTAGTTGCATTGCGTATCCAGAGAATTCTTGTCCTAATGTTAGAGGAGTTGCATCTTGTAAATGTGTACGACCGATTTTGATGATTGAAGAGAATTCTTTGGCTTTGGCGTCGATGGCTTTGTGGAGATCGACTAGAGCTGGAAGGAGGTTCTTGGTTAGTTGAAGGACTGAGGCTACGTGCATGGCTGTTGGGAAACTGAGAAAGAGAAGGGAAAAGGACGAAAGTAGAAGAGTCAGAATTCGAATCGAATCCAATGGCGTGTGCTCGACTTCGAGAAGCTCTATCTCTCTACCAGAGAACTTTACATTACTTCCTGATATTCGTACTACTCACGTATCGTTGGAGGATTGGCTCATGTTGACGTGGTCATTTGGATGGACTGGCTTCTTTGAGCCTAGCTCTCCACCCAAAATCTCGATGGCTCTGTTGGAGATGACTTCGTTTACGTTCATGTTAGTCTGAGTACCCGACCCAGTCTGGAAGACGACCAATGGGAAGTGAGAATGTAGCGTTCCGTTGATGACCTGTTGAAGAAGGAATTTCGGAAGAGAGAGTGGAAGGTGGGGAAGGGTAGGACAAAGTGAGAATCCCGCTCTCAGCACTAAGGAATATCTCTAAACTGCCACTAGGATCTCTTGGAATAATCTAGATAGTACTCTAAAGCTTCGATCTTCAGATATCCTTCTACATTGATCCTTCTCCACCTCGTCCTTCCCCCGCTCTTTTCGATATCTTCCAGCTCCTTTGCTCCCTTCTCTCTATGATCAAACTCACCTCGTCCGCAGCCTTTCCGATGGCATCTGCGATCTCCTTTGGGAGACCATAAGTCTGATTGACGTTTGCAGCAGCCTTCTTCAAGACACCGAAGGCCTCGATCAAGGGAGGTGGCATTCTCTCTGAAGGTCCACCAATGTCGAAGTTTTGAAGAGAGCTGAGGAGTCAAGGTTGGATAGTATAAGATAAGTGACAAACAGATGTCAGTCATAGCAGCCAAGAGAAGTAGAGGAAGAAAGAGACCAAGAGCATAAGGTAGAGAAAAGATGATCCGAAATGCAGCTCATTAAGAACAGTTTCTCTACTGATCCTTGCTTCTAAGCTATCGAAATTGCCCTTATTCTCTATGTCAATACTCATGCACATCTCTTTGATACTCACCGCTGAGTCTGAGCTCCCCAATATCTATCAGCCGGGACATCTAGAGGACCAAAGGTATCAGCTTCTTTTCTGATACCAGTCTTGTTGGAGAGAGCTGAAGGAGTGGCAGACATTCTTGAAGGATTGAAAGATGAAAATGTTCTTATCGTTGATGTGCTTCGAGGAATCGACTGAGTAAGAGCAAAGAGATAGAGAGAGAGATGTGTTGGTTGTGGAACAAGAAGTTTTAGCTTTTTCGGTTGTGAAGGCAAGAGAGGCAAAGAGGGAGCTAAGAGGAGATTAGAATGGAAGCTCACCCTTGAAACTGTTCGAGTTAATGTTCTTGAAAACATTCTTGGAGGAATAAGAATTAAGGGAATAGGGAGAGAAACGCAAGATGGAAGCAAATCGAGAAGAAAAAGTTGGGCTCCCGTCCTAATCTCTCCGTCGCTGGTGGTCAGAAATTATCATCCCTTCCGAATCACTCCTTCCCCCGCCGCTACTTCGATCCTCACTTCTCAGTCGAAGAGCTGCTTCGGATCGTTGGAGATTACGAGATGAGTGGTGATATACTACAAATACTTAACTCATGTGTTGAGAGGTGGAGATGACAAGGAAGGTGGGGACAAAAGATCAAGGTTCAAAGTGACAGATTTGAGATAGACGGACTGGGAAATGATGCTTCAATCATGTCTTACGTGTACCACCTTCTCATTTTCTTGATGTTCAAAGTAACGTTGCAAGAAAAGGGTCACTGAACATGCCACTAAACCGTTTGTGATCACTACAAACCAATTCGACCTTCTCTCGCGATCAGAAGATGAACGCAGCTCCTCCACTTTCCCTTCTATTTCTTGTAACTTCATCCCTATAGCCACCATTTCCTTGGTCTCATTGTCGCTGTACTTGGCCTTCATATAGTCAGGCGTCGAAGAAGACGGAGACTTGGGAAGAGAATCAGATCCGTTGAAGCTGAAAGTTTCCGGTTTAGCACTTGGAGGTGCTTGGTTTTGGTTGATCGACTCGATTGAAAAGCTTCTCGTTAATATTGATGAGTTGAGAAGAGTAGGAGTGACCTTGTTCCGAGCGAGATTGTTGGTAGCAAGGAGTAGGTTTCGAGTCGAGATGGATCTCGAAATCGAGCGTGTAGCTGTTGCGCTTCTCAAAGAACCTCGTAGCATTTCCAAGGACATTGAGGAGAAGAAGAAAAGGATTCAAAGGAAAAGAAATCGTCTACTTAATATGTCTTGGAAGTGTGTCAGTGTCTGATTCTTTTCGAAACAGGTGCCGAAGCTGGCGCGCAGCGATGAGCGAACAAAGGATCAACGAGTATATTTTGGTGGGACTCACTCGTTCGCCTGGTCTCCTTTGAGGATCCATTCCTAGGATACAGGTTGCTCCACAAGAGCTTCCAAGGATAGGGCAAGGATCGGAGAGTTGTCGAGGTACAAGCTTGAGAAAGTCTTTGAAAGACTGCACCTTGTTCTTCTTCTCAGAGAACCGATTCCGAACCTTTTCGTAATAGAGCCACAGCTGTGGGTCGGAAACTCAAGATTCTCTCAACCTATCCGAGAGCTTCGTTTGATCTACCAATGATTCTGAAGTCGGAAGACAGCAAGAGTGAGTCGCTCTACTCTTTGTCGATCTCTTCAAGACTACTCACCCAGAGCGAACATCCTCTACTTCCACAGCTACTCGATGAAGCATCACATAGACATACTTTGTGAGCGAACTTAGCTTTCAGTCTCATTTCCAGGTCTAAGGGTTCCAAAAAAGTCAGAGCTTCACGCTTCAGAACTTTTGCTACTCAAGTCTTTTTCTCACCTTGCAGCCTCGTCCGTCTAGAATAAATCCGTAGAGAAACGGTACCTACTTTGTAACTGGCTTGGAAAGTCGGATCCTGCAAGGCTGTATTGGTCTGACTGGCTGTCAGACTTTGCTCTGGCTGGCTGGTGAAATCGACCCTCTCTCAATTCGAAGCACCTTGTTGACAGTCGTCGATGAACGAAGTTGATTCCCCTGACGTCTCCGCATCATCAAAAGCACGCACTTGTACGAGATTAATGAATTGAATAGAAGAATTTCTGCGTTCAAGTCCTTCGATCACACTCAGTCGAGACTATTTGGGTCGAACAGCCAAAACAGAAGAAAGTTGACTGAAGACAGGGCATAGGGCTTCTCGAGCAGAGTCGTCAGTTTCTTTCACATACCATCCTCCCCTGAACATGTCTTCACTCAACAAAAAGAGCAGGAATTGAACTTTATCGGTGCAGAAATGAGAAGATTCGATCGATCCATAATTCGACACGTTGAGCAGAGACGAGCTTTCGAGCTCGTGGCAAGTGAGCTCGAACTGCTATCTCCCTTCTCTCCGACTGCCTCGTGAGGAGCTGACCCTTAACGTGGACCTTACGCCGACAAAAACTCTATATATTTATGTCATAGATACTATCGATATATCATGTACCTGAGGTCTTGCCGCAGGAAAGAGGCTGTGGGTGAGCCGTAGGTTGGCGTTTGCAGGATTCTTCTGCCGCCGACCTCTGACGAACGTTCGAGCTCGAAGATCACACTACTCAGGGTGAAGATGGCTTTAAATCTTCGATGATGCCTATCTAAACCAGAATGTACGTGTTTGACCCTTACGGCAGAACGCAGGACTTGCATAGCAGGAATAGACAGAAAGAAATCGCCGTACGAGAACGAGAGAAAAGGTATAAAAGCGAGCGTATTCGACTCAACTTCCTTTTCTCCATCTTCTTCACTCGCTCTTCTCTCACTACAACAACTCAACAACAACAACAACAACAACAACAACAACAACAACAACAACAACAACAACAACAACAACAACAACAACAACAACAACAACAACAACAACAATGTTCAAGATTGCTTCTTTCGTCGCTGCCGCTGCCTTCGTCGCTGGAGTCGCTGCTGAATCCCACAACGTTAACTTGATCAACAACTGTGGTAGCGGAAACGCTGTCTTCCTTTACCAAGGACAATCCGGAACCTTTGGATCTGGAACTTACGACCGTATCCTAGGTGGTGTTGCTTGGGTTGATGGATTCGCTGGTGCCAACTGTCAATCTTCAGGAGTGTGAGTAGAGGTCGTAAGCTTTTGAGTTCGAACCGTGTCTTTTGCAAAGAGCGTCTTCTGATTTTCATTCTCTCTTGTCGGCTTCATCAACAGTAACTGTGGTATCGTCGAATTCACCTTGACCAACCCAGACAACACTGATGGAAACACTCAAGTGAGTAGTGATTAAACTTTCGGTCTAGATAGAGAGAGAGCGCGTGCTTGGACTGACTTTGCCTCGTCTCTCCTTCCTTCGTCCTCGTCCTTCTGTCTTCTTTTCTCTCTCTTGTCTTCTCTCTATGGCTTTTTTTTTCTACAGAACGCTGCCGACTACTCTCTACTCGACGGTAACGACCCACAAACCGGTGCTCCATTGGGTAACCACCAATACACCTACCAAATGGACTTCGCCTTCACTGGAAGCTCGACTGCTGCCGCTCCAGGTCCTTGTACAGGTGACAGTGCTCAAGCTTGTCCTGGTGCTTATTTAGGAAGTGCCACTACTGGTAGGTTTCAAAAGGAGACGAACGAGAAGGACAAGAACCTGAGGACTGACTCGCCTTCAAACCTCTCTCCTTTTCTCTCTATCACTCTTTCACCCCTTTTTTAGGTGGAGCTCCAGTTCAAGCAAGTGCTACGGATGCTGGTATCCAAATCACCTTCTGTTAAGAAGTTGATGGAGATTGGACGTGGGAGTAGTGGATTCGGCCTCTTCTTCAACTTCTTCTCTTTGTTGGCCGTTTGGAATGTCATTAGCTTTGATCTGAAATGAAATGGGAAATGAAATTGGTACTCTAGGCGTTAAATTTTCTTCTTTTTGCCTTGTGAGATCTTTGAGAAGCTCTCTAACATATTTTCCCTCTGAGAGCGCTCTCCGAAGAATCGACTCTTCTAGCGTTCAAAGAGTGTCCAAGTCCCCTCCAATCTTTGACATACTGCATAGACCCAGGCTAAACCCTTAAACTCCGATACGGCTGAGCGACATAAGGCTTAGCACCGGCTCGACAAGTGAAGAGGTCAATTTTCGAGCCAGCGCGCAAACGGACCCCACTTTCTCCTGGCTCTCATCTGGTCTCTCAGAGTCCGCGGCCCTAGATTCAAACCGTCTCTCAAGTAATGTTGCTTGCAGACAACAAGGGGAAAGTCATGGGAAAGGACCACAGAACGGCTTTCTCCTTCTGTGCTCGATCTTTCGTGCATAGCAGCCCCTTCGAGCTCGCTCTCTAGCCTGGACTCTCTCGCTGGAAACTCGTCCCATCCATCTGCAGATAAGACATTGTGTCGATTTTTAGCCTTCCAATCACTGTAAATAAAGATAAAGCGTTACGAGCACCAGATATTCGACCCAAAAGCTCTCCCCCTTCTGAAGAATCGAAAAGCGAAGCAGGCGATGGAGTTTCTCTTCTCATCAGTAGTTCTTGCCACTTTGCCACGATTCTTGCGCAATTCTATACAGAGAAAGATTCGAGCTCATAGTGCGACATCCAGACTCGCATTTGCTGCGACTGAGTACTAAGAACGCTTTGACATGGAACCAAGACCGGAATCAGTCTCCCTTGGAAGCAAGGCTTTAAGAATGGCTAAGCCCCGTCAGAAGAGTTAAGAAAAAGCCTTTTTTTGATCTCAAAGGACATCTTTTCTATCTCACTCATTCTTTCTTTCTTCCTCAAGAGACTCAAATATCTCAAGTCTCATCATCATGTCCTCTTCTACTTCACTCTCAACAAATGCGACAGTTTTAGTCACTGGATCTGGTGGTTGTATCGGATCAGCTGTCACCTGGCAACTTTTAAAACAAGGCTTCAGAGTTAGAGGAACGACTAGAACGGCTTCGAAGCTCCATCTACTCAAAGAGAAGGCAGACAAAGAATTCGGAGCTGGGAAGTTCGAGAGTGTCGAGATTGCCGATCTATCAGTGAAAGGCGCTTTGAACGATGCTCTCAAGGGCGAGTACATCCACTCTTAATCCCTGAAGAGTGAGATTGAGATAATTGAAGTGGAGATCCTGTACTCATGAACTCTTCTCTCCTTCGTTGATTGACTTACAGGAGTCGAAGGAGTAATAAATGTTGCATCGGAAATGAGCTTCTCTCCAGATTTAGAAAAAGTAGTAAGCAGCGTTTTCTCTCTCAATGAAGAAGTTCTATACTCCGCCAAAGATGCAGGTACGGTCAAATCGTTTGTATCGACTTCGTCAAGACTCGCCGCCTTCCATTCAGACAATGTCTCGACTTACAACATTGATCAAGACAGCTGGTATGATGAAGCCTACGTTTTAGCAGAAAAGTGTCAAGATTCTTTCAAGGGAGTTTACGTCTACATTGCTTCAAAGGTGGCAGGAGAAAAGGCAGTCTGGAATTTTGTCGAGAAGGAAAAGAAGAGTAGAGCTTCAGTCGATTAGAGACCTGTTGAAAGATTCCACTTCTGTTCCCATTCCGGGTTCTTTCGCCCTGTTTTATAACTAGCCTACCTTCCGAGTAAACACCATTGGCCCCGATCTAGTCATAGGATCCATCAAAAACCCAGCACCAGGAGCTTATTCGACAGCTTCAGCTCTTCTCACTTTTGCTGACGACAAGCCGGGATTCTTAGACATCGCCTTTCGAACTCCCGCTTGGTATGTTGATGTTGAAGATACTGGTGAGTAATCGCGATTCTGAAAAAGCCCTTTGCGTCATTACGACAGCCCAGCTCATCAATTTTCCCCACTTCGCCCTTCCTTTCTCTTCACAGCCAAGCTTCACGTGGCAGCTCTTCTAGACGAATCAATCAACGAAGAGAGACTGTGGGCTACTGCAGGACCTTTCTCAGCTGCTACTATTCAAGAAGCAGTTCATGCAGTCAAACCCAACTTGAAAGGAATAGACGTTTCCCAGCATCCAACTCTGTCTCGGAAAATCAATTATAACAACAAACTCAGTATCGATTTGCTTCAGAAGCACTACCAACATGGTTTCAAGAGCTTGGAAGGATCAGTCCAGGCTAATCTTGCAGGAAACTGATGTGATGTTTTCAAATCGAAGGTTTTGTAGACGAGGTCGTCGAGATGAGACGGAGTGAGAAACGGTCGTGATAATGAGAAACGTCAAAGATGTACAAGAAGACGAAAGACAAGAGCTGTAACAACTATTTTATGAAAGCAGAAATGCATCGCTCCAAAGAGGTCTTCTCGTTCTCGCGAATCTAATCTGGCTTGTAAGTCACTGAAGAGGCGACAAGGAATAGTTTCCTACGGACTGTGAACGAAGCGAGACAAAAAGCAGAACTACTCTCTACTCGACGGTAACGACCCACAAACCGGTGCTCCATTAGGTAACCACCAATACACCTACCAAATGGACTTCGCCTTCACTGGAAGCTCGACTGCTGCCGCTCCAGGTCCTTGTACAGGTGACAGTGCTCAAGCTTGTCCTGGTGCTTATTTAGGAATTTTTTGGGTCAGATTCCTGTGATTTGAGCATGAGAATATCTGAATTATCCTCGCTGATAGCCTTCGTTGCGATGAAGCTAGAAGAACCGAGCTGAATTGAATTGAACATGAAGCTAGAAGCAGAAGCAGGTTCATGTTGAGCTTCGATATTGACCTTTCCAGGTTCTCTCCTCACAATCTCAAATTTCTTCTCCCCTGTCTTGTAGTTTTTTTTGCTGTGAGTAAGTATTGGAAAGCGTCGAATTTTTCGAAAGCGCTAAGCAGGAAACTGATGTGACGTTTCCAGATGGAAGGTTTTGTAGTCTGTAGACGGAGTCGTCGAGACGAGATGGAATGGCAAACTAGAAATGAGAGACGTCATACAAGAAGGAGAAAACAAGGTATAGTCTCCTAAGGACTGTGAACGAAGCGAGACAAAAAGCAGAAGGATCGAATTTTGGACAAGAGGGCAAGAAAAGATCGATTTTGGAAATTTGAAACCGTGAAGACTAATTGAACGATTCAAGAGTGAAGGAATCAAATTGGAAGCTTTGGCGCTTTGCCTTCGGCTTTGAGCTTTGATGAAATCTCTTTCACTTCTTCATCATCGAGACCGACGAGTTTCAAATCTGTCAGATTCGGATACTGACTTGTCAATAGCCATCCAGGCAATTCGGTTTTGTCGGCTTCATCCTCGCCAATCTGGAGTATTTCCAAAGAGCGAAAATTGAAGTCTAGTGGAGAACATTCAAAGCCGCGGATATCTTCGATGGAGATTTTTAACTCGATGATCTCTAAACCGGATCTTTGTAGGATTTGCATGAGGCAGTCGAAGCTTTGACGTAGAATTAAGGGATCAGAACCGATGATCACGAGGTCCTGAAGCTTGGGAACTTCACTCATTCAGAAACATTGAAAGATAGATGCATCCACGTCTTCTAGGTGAAGCTTCTTGAGATTTGGGAAGCAGAGCTTGGGGATAGTGCTCAAATCCACTTGAGCGATGCCTTCAGTTTGATTCCTAATGCAAATCTCTTCAAGAGTATCTCTAGAATTAGTGATTATTGATTTGTTGAAGTTAGGAGGAAGTAAACCTCTAATGGTTCCCGAATCCACTTCGAGTATCAGCCTTTTTAGACTCTCACCCACCCAGTTGGCAATAGAAATCCAGTCCACCTTCACTTTAAGCAAGGTGAGTTCCAATTCTTGAAGCTTGGAAACCAACATTCCGACTTCATGAGGCACTTGAAGAGTCTCAACATCTTCATCATCTTCATCTTGAAATTCTTCAACCCCAATAAAGTGAAATATGAGAAACGTCAGGTGTTCCAAGCTCGTAGCCAACCTCCAAAGCTCTCGTTCGTGCACTGATGAAAACCAAAACGCATCGAGCTTTTCCAGCAGAGAGCAATCCCATAGGGGTTCAAGGATTTCTGAGCTTTCATCTTCGTCCCACTCCTCGAAACGATGAGGCTCCGGCATGAACTCAGTGAGACTGCTACCGCTCATTTTCTTGACCTCTTGCATGAACTCTGCGAGCACCGTCGAATCGGGCCATTCAAACTCAACCTCCTGATGATTGTCATTGTTGCGAACGACTATCATTTTGGAGCTGGGGTTCCCAGCACTCAGAGAGAAGTAGAAGGGGCCTTCCAACCAGATTGACCTGAGCGAAGTGAGGCTTCCTAGATTTCTCAGCAATTGAAGAAAGAAAAGCAAGATGTTGTAGTCATGAAGCTCAGTAGAGTAGATTTCGCCAACAGCGAGCAAGGTAATTTCTCGGAGTGTTTTCTGAGACTGCTGAAGTGTGGTGAGAAGAATGTCGAAGGCCCGGAATCTTTGATCTTTCTTATCATTCTGGGTTTCCATCCAGGATTTAAAGAAAGGCGAGACATCGAGAGAGACCTTCGTGAGTCTGTTCAGAGAGAGAGAACTGAGTCTTTGGAAGTGATAAACAATTGGTAAGATGTCTTGGTCTTGATTCAACTTAGTGAGGTCGACTTCCTGATGCAGTCTTGGAGTGGAAAGAATTCTGGTTCTCCATAGTCTTGATGCAGCGCTAGAACGAGCGATTGATGAGGGAAGGAGGAATGACAGAATGGACGAGAACATTTCGTTTGGAAGTTCTTCGATGGGATCGAGATTGTCGTTGATCTCTTGCATTGTGAAGGTTATACTTTGTTTGAGGAATAGGAGAAGAATCGAAAATGAATCAAAGAGGAGACGAAACAGAAAGTTGGATGGAGTGGTCGAGAAGGAAGATGGAAAAATTGGAAAAGCTGCTTCTTCGTTCTCAACCACTCACTCCTCAAATCGAAACATGATGCAATCAAGCGAGCAAGAGCCAGAAGAACTAGGAATTGTCAAGAAACAAGCCACTCTGGATTCCATTCCAGAAGACGTCGCTCTGCTCATCGTCGAGGTGGTGAAAAGATGGGGATTCCAAGGCAAGAACTATCAAGAAAAGGAAAAGGCAAGAAAGTGAGTCTTTGCTTCTCTCTTTCCGACTTTACTCATCATTGTGTAGACATGAGTTCTGACGAATCTCGTATCCTCACAACCACCACCGTTCTTCTGCCAACAGAGGAAGAGACTCGACTCTGAGAGCGATCGCTCTGAGTTGCAGAAAAAACTTCCACTTCTACTTCCCAGCTCTACTTCAAAACGTCACAATCGATGCAACTAATCTAATCAGCATTCAAAGTCTGCTTCAAAGGGAGAATTACGGACATCTAGTCAGATCGCTTCATTTCAAATCTTTCCCATCTGATCTTAGTGACACGGCAAAATCTCTTCTGGCGAACGACTTCGCAGCAATCTCTGGGCTTTCCTCTTCAACAGACTATAGAATGAGATTTAAGCAAGGGCTTGATATGATCTTGACTAGGTTCTTTCGCAATGTTTCTTCAATCGAAACTTTGATCATCGAAGCGTCAGTCTACATTCCTAGCTTGTTTTCCGAGCCTCATGCATTCCTCATCACTTCTCTCAAGAAACTCTACATCGACAATGGCAGAAATACAAGACAAATCTTGTCAGCAAGTAACACCTTATGGCTTTTGCTCTTCGTCCCTCAAATTCAAGAGGTAGCGCTGTCGCCAGAATTTTCCATGGATGATTTGAAATTTCTGTCGGAATTTGGTGATACGGTCGAAGGTTTATCTCGAGTTTCCAAGCTATCATTGGGGATCAAGTTTGTTTGGAATGATGCGGAACCAAAGACTTGGTGGGGATTGGAAAGACACTCTCAAAGATATTCGGCTCAAGGCAATCAAAAGACATTCGCGGTCTCTCAACTTCTCCGTTGCGTGAACACAAATAAACTTGTTTCACTCGAGATCGTCGGAAATTTCGAAGATCCAAGAGAGAGAGACAAAACGTTCTTGTTGGTGGAATGTCTTACTGGTCTTCGTCAATCTTTCAGCTCACTTCTTCATCTTAGATTATTCGGATTATCATTCAGAGAAGATAGCCCACGTAGCACCTGCCTCTCCAACTTTAAATGCATGAGTATGTTGACTCTAGATGCTAACACTTTAAGCATGCTTCACTGCTGCTGTCCAAAGCTTATCGTTCCCCCTAGCTTGGAGGTTATTTGGTTAACTTCTTACAACGACAAGGAATTTTCAGCTGAGGATAATCTTCTTCAATTTCTCAAACTAAGAAGCTCATCCTTATCCAAATTGAGAGAGTTGGTAGTTCCTGCGGCTCCTTTCTTGCTTGGTGAAGCAAATGTAGACGTTGAAAAGTGGGCTCGCAAGAGAAAAAGATTAGAAAAGGAAGAGATCTTTACGAGTGGGAGGGTCATTTTGAGGAAAGCTGAAGAAGGTGAAATGAGTGAGTAGATGATTGATCCAAGAAGTAGTGATGATTGTTCGGGACAATTGAAGAGAGATGCTGATGAATTCGCTTTTCGTCTCTGCGTGTCTCGTATTTTCATTGCAGTTGGCGATCCTTCTAAGCCGGGTGAGGTCTTTCTTTCAACCTTTCGTTGGATTTCTTGCTAGACATTGCTTCGGTTGAAGCCTCGAGTATTTTAGCTGGAGAAGATTCTGAGATGGAGACGCAGGGAAAAGAAATCGATGGACTTGAGTTTGAAGACAATTTCGTCTGTGTTTGTCTTCTTCTTGCTTTGGTTGATTACGCAGACCATTTTTTGGCCTAATTCAATTCTTCAAGCCATTCTTCAACTTGAGTTCTCTGGGTTTGAGAGAGCTCAACCGACTCTGTATCGAGATCACTTGACGTTCGCTCTGCTGGAGAGCGTTCTACTCACGCGCAGATGATGACGAGTTTGAAATCTTTGGAAAACTGGAGAAATCTGACGATTCACAGATACTTATTCCCACCGGAGAACTCAAGAAAGACAGAGGCGGAGACGTTCGAGATCGCAAGATGAGATATTGGAAAAGTCAAATTTGGAAGCTCAGGATGAGCCAGCTATTTCTTAATGACACCGAAGCTTCCAAGCGAGCTTTAAGATGATTCTGTCTACTTGAGTACAACAATACAAAGCAACTAGAGAGCGAATTTAGACGAGGAGATCATCACAATCCACAGAGAAGTCTAGAATGAGAGGTGTTCAAAGATTTCCTCCAGAGGTCCCATATCTAGAGCCTTTCGTGGATGATAGAAGCTGTTGAGTCGAATCAAAGACAGTTTGAAGAGGGAAAACCGAGACCAAGATCTGAGAATGAGGACCCGCGTACGGATCAGGCATCAACTTTTGAGCGTTGTAGCTGACTTCGAACTCACTCAGCGAATTCCAAGCTCTTGTCCAAATCTGCCACCAGACCATCTTTTGAATGAAGCTTCAGCTCAGGTACTGCTTTAGTCTGGCAAAAAACTAGCGCAGAGAAGAGGCACTTGGCCGCATCGTCTTTTCTGTCAGCTTCTGCTTTATCTTCTTCACGCTTGACGAATTTCTCCCAACACTTTTCGTTCCAAGGATGAACGTTCTGACATTTCCAGCAGGAACAGAGAGGTTTCGAATCTTCATCCGAAGACTCTTCGACCAAGCAGAAAGTCTCCTCGACGAAATTCTTATGCTTGGCTTCTTCGTCTCCATTTTCCACCCCATCCGAGTCAAAGTCGTAGTAGAAGTCATGTGGATGCAAACCTTTACATTCCTCACATTTTTGAAGTCTCTTCTCATCAGACTCCAAACCGTAAGAGAACGGCATGCTCTCCCACCTCAAAGACTGTATGAAAAAGTTAGGATCGATTTCCTCCAGATAAATAGAGAGAGCTCTCAAGATATCGCCGACAGTGACAGCTTCTGATTTAATCAGTGGAGTATTGACCTCGAACTTGAGATTTCCAGTAACTTGAGAATAGAACGAAGAAGTAGAAGGGGAGACGTTTGATTGAGGGGAGGCTGCGTCTGAAGTTCTGCTACGATTGTTGGTAAAAAAGTTTCTGAGCGTATCGGTAGACCAGTTACGAGCAAACAATCTAAAGCGAAAGAGAGGTGGATTGGTTGCATTCTGACGGATAACACTTTCAAGTTCGTTCAAATTGTTATAGTCTGACTTTTTCCACTCTGCCCCGTGAATCTTCTTGACTTGAAACTCCCCATGATGATAGGTTCCATACGTTGAGTTAACTCTCTTGCTTTCTTCCAAAAGGTAAAGACAGTGGAAAAAGACGGGGTGGAGCTCGACTTCCTTCTTTCCAGCTTGAAACTTGGACTGAACGGAAAATTCCTGATACGGAGCCACGAAGAGATTTTCTTGGACCGAACGGATCTTGCAACACTCATTGAGTAACTTGCTGACTCGTTTCATACTGCAGAGATCGAAGTAGTCGAGACGATTCAGGATTTGAAGCCAAATGTCTGCAGAGAGAATAATCGATTGAGGCATGAGTCGTTCGAGGATTGAAGAAGGTGGAAGAAGATGGAGTGAGAGCTAAGGATGGAAGTGGTAAGATTGTCGAACCAGCTCTTGATTGTGAAGGGTCTGATGAGTTTATTGGTATGATAACTGAACCTGTGGGAGCTGGAGAGAGTTAAGGAGGAATGGATGATTTTGCTGATGAGAGACTTGGTCGAAGTTTTGCAGTCGAAAGCGTTTGAACGTTGAAGGAAATGAAGTTTCTGACTTGTCTGGATCGAGTTGAGAATGAGGAGAAGAATCGAAGACGAATCAAAGAAGAGGAATAAGAACTGCAGAAAATGGATGTGGATGTTAGAAGGAGAAGAAGATTCTTTGAAGATGGGAAGCTTTGAAGAGAGCGTTCAGTACTCCTCGTTCGCTCGCTCGACATTTCAAAGAGCTCTGATTTTTGCAGCAATCATTACGATCGAGTAGTTCGGATTGCCAAACAAGAATCCCATTTCGAAAAGAAGCGAGGGACGAAGTTGGGCCTTGGAGAGAGGGAGCAACCCACACTTGGGCAATCTCAATCTTCTGAGATTTGGATCTCTCCTTTCTGCCACACACTCCCTTCAACGATTATGAGAGAACTTATCACGTAAGTCATCATCTTCATCATCTTCATGATCATGCTGAATGGAATTCCAAGCTGAATTGAGACAGTATGACTTATCATTCTCCAACTTGACCTACTCTCTCTCTCTTTGAATCTCGATTGGGCAGTTTCACAGTTGGACAAGCTGGAAATCAAGTCGGTGGTCAATTCTGGCAATCTGTTTTGAAGGAACATGGCCTAAACCAAGACGGTGTAAGTATTCAAACAGTCAAAAGGATAGCAGAATCAAAGCTGCGAAGACGATAGCCATTCTAGGATTTGATTGCAAAAATCTCTTTAGCTCTCGTTCTCCTCTTCAAGATTACAAGGATTCTAGCAATAATGAAATCAATACGTCTATCAGATTTCACTTCATTCAGAAATAAGAAGAGCTAGACAAACCATGCCGTTTCCAAACCTTCTAATCCCATTCTTCTCACCTCGCTTTCCCCTCAGGAATACGTCGGAGACAATCCAGAACAATTGGCAAAGATTGGTGTCTTTTTCGAACCAGCTGCAAGTCAGAACAAGTATGTTCCAAGGAACATCTCTCTAGATCTCGAGAGTGGTACCATGGACAGAGTTCGCTCTGGTCCTCTTGGGAAATTGTTCAGGCCCGATAACTTCATTCATGGTCAATCTGGGGCTGGTAACAATTGGGGTGAGTGGAAAAGATGGAGAGTAGTGTTCATTGACCGGTTCCGAAATGAGGAAGGGGAGAGTTGAAGGCCAGATACGCAAGATAAGAACGAGAAGATAGACAGAATCAACATTCTGATTGCAATTGCACCTCATCTCATCCTTTCCAATTCTCTCGAAACAGCCAAAGGTTTCTACACTGAAGGTGCTGAATTGATGGATTCAATCATGGACGCAGCACGACATGAAGCGTAAGTCCTCCTCCAATCCTTATCTCCCAAAATTCCTCTTTCTCTGAACTTTCTCTCCACTCTCTATCCTATCTCACAGTGAAAGATGTGACGTCTTACAAGGTTTCCAACTAGTTCACTCTCTAGGAGGAGGTACAGGTTCAGGTCTAGGAACCAATCTTCTAACCAAATTAAGAGAAGAGTTCCCAGACAGAATGTTAGCCACTTGGTCCGTCTTACCTTCACCAAAGGTTTCAGATACAGTTGTAGAACCATACAATGCAACTCTATCATTCCATCAATTAGTAGAAACTTCGGATTTAAGTTTCTGTCTAGACAATGAAGCTCTCTATGATATTTGTCAGAGAACTTTGAAGACTCAAAATCCAAGATATGAAGATTTGAACAATATCATTAGTAATGCAATGTCTGGTTGTTCTACTACTTTGAGATTCCCTGGTCAATTGAATTCGGATCTTAGGAAATTGGGTGAGTTGGAGTAGAGATTTGAAGGAGACGAATCTCTTGCTAAATCTTTTGTCCTTTCTTTCTCTCTCTCTTTTGTTTTTACAGGTGTCAATATGGTTCCTTTCCCACGTCTTCATTTCTTCACTTGTGGTTTCGCTCCACTAGTAGCTCCAGGAGCCAAGGCTTATCAGGCTTCAAACATTGCCGAATTGGTTCAACAAGGTTTCGATTCGAGAAATCTAATGGCAGCCATCGATCCAAGACGTGAGTTCCCATTCGTACCATTTCTTTTCCAACTTTAATCTCTCAAACTCAAACTCACATTCCTTTCCTCATTTTCCTCCTCCTCATAATCTTCAACAGTCGGTAAATATCTCTGTGTAGCCGCCATTTTCCGTGGTAAAACAGTAACATCTCGGGATGTAGAAGTGGCAATGCACGAAATTCAAACCAAGAATTCACAACAATTCGTAGAATGGATTCCACAAAACATTCTAACTTCACTTTGTGACGTTCCACCACCAACTTTGAAGATGTCTGCCACTTTCATTGGCAATTCGACTTCGATTCAGGAATTGTTCAAGAGAACTCATACTCAATTCTCAGCTATGTTTAGAAGGAAGGCCTTCTTGCACTGGTACACCGGTGAAGGTATGGACGAGATGGAATTCTCTGAAGCTGAATCTAACTTACAGGTGAGTGAAGGGAATGGAGAGAGAAGATTGTTTCTCTTTTACTGAACTCGTCCTTTTGTTTCTTTCTGTCTTTTTCGGCGCGACAGGACTTGATTAGTGAATATCAGCAATACGAAGCTGCTGGAGCTGAAGATGAAGAAGAAGTCTTGGAAGGAGAATATGCCGAAGAGGAAGGTGGAGAATACGGTGAAGAACAAGAACAATACTAGAAAGGACAAATACCACAAAATCCCAAGATGTAGTCTTCCAATGGTTCCTTCTACTCTTTCTTGATTATTATCTTCTTTGGTTTACTTCGCTTTCTATTGCTCTTTCGAACTGCTCTCTTTAGAAGGAAGGAAGGGGTACTTCTCCTGTAGGACGTTTGACCTTTCTAGAGATCCTCTTTTGCTCTCTGCTTTCTCTTTCAACTTACCCTTCTCTGCTCTACTCTGAAAAAGCAACCCTCAAAAAAAGGACGATTGAAGCTTTCATCGTCTTATCAGTTTATGATCTCTACTAAATGGCTTCCCGACTCTGTCTGTCTCTCTCTCTTTCTCTCTACCTCTAATGTGAACTCTTCCTAACGAACCTCTCTTTCTTAATCCACCGAAATTTGATACCAGAAATACTCACTTCCATTTCTTCGCGTGGAAAAGGTCGAAGTGTGATGCAGGAATGCATTCCGCCACAAGAATCGCAGCGGTTTAGCGTCTACTGTTGGCGTCAGGTACCAACGAACTCAAAGTCAAATGAGGAAAGTGGCATTCTCATTCTTCCTTCCCCAAGCCATCATCCTTTCCTCTTTCCCTTTTCATTCACATTGCTTCTTATCTGCTTCATCATCTAATTATCGAGTCACATCAACACACAACACACTTTCATTACATCTAATCTCAATCACTCAATCCACATCTATCCATCATGAGCGCTGCAATGGTTGGAGGAAATGCAGTGGACCTTGGACCTTACTTTTCAGTTTATAAAGGTTTAAACGATTACAGAACTGTCATTTGGATTCAATTGGGTCTTTGGATCTGGGAGGTGAGTAGTCCGAGAGAACAGAGGGAGAGAAGGAAGGAATGAATGGATGGATGCGCCATCGATAGAGAATCAAGATAGCACATTCTCGCACTCATCCATTACTTAGGAATGCATTCAGAACTTCTTTTCTACTTCTTTGGCAATCAATAACTCATGATCATCCTGTCGTAGAACACAACAGAGCTTTGAGGCTGATTCGAACTTCTCTCCACTTCTTTACGCCCACAGTATGTCAGTACTCTAAAGTTCGAACTCTCAATCTGGACTGGTCGTAGACCTTTCACTTGGCCAGTAGCTCTTTACATGGCTACCAGATATTCAGTCTGGTTCGCAATGGTACCGTGAGTATCGTCGACTTTCTTCAAGATACCGGATGGGAATGGAAGGGTGGCACAGAAACAGGCCAAAAGCAGGAACGCCTTCTCGTCTCCTCTCAAATCTTGTTTTTTCGCAGGAATCTCTTGTCTCTCAATCAAGGCCCTGGAAATTTCTTTTTTTTTTCTGACATTCTTTTCTCTTTTCTATTTTCATACATCTCCATCGTCTCTCCTCCTCTGCGTCGATTTCGTTCCTTCGACCACGTTTTCTCCTCCCTTCTCCGAACAGTAATGTCATGCTAATCCACTCCACTTGGAAACTAGATTGTGACGCGGTTTACTACTTCATCGTCATTGGAACCTGTGCTGAAGTTTTCCTTGGACAAGCAATCTTTACAGTCAGAGCTTTGGCAGTATGGGAATATTCATGGACTGTCATTTGTCTATTGACCGTGGTTTGGTTACCACACATTGCCTTTTCTCTCTCAACAATGACTGCTGCAGTTCTAACCTGGAACGAATCTCTAGTCTTGGGAGATGGTGGATTCTGTTCTTTGGCTTATAAAGAACCTCAATGGAGATATCCAACTGCTTACGTCTTGGTTTTATTCTCTGATTTATTCATTATGGGATTGGTCACTTATAAATTGGTTCAATTGAGACATAATGCTGGTTCTTCTTTATTGAACTTGCTGGTTAGAGATGGTATTATCTATGCTGGAATCTGTGCTTTACCTACTATCGTTGCCATTGCTGTCTTTTTGATCGCGGATGACAATGCCTCGTTGAGGTCTTCGGCTTTGACTTTTACCTGTCTCTTACATGCCTTGTTGGCTTGCAGGGCTTTCGTGAGTAACAAATTTTCTTTGATCGTTTTTGCCTATCTCACTCGTTTGACTGATCATCATACCTCACTTTTCTCTCTCGCACAGATGAATCTTTCAAACCTCTGTGAAAGACTACCAACTTCGATCCGTATGAAGGTTTCCTCTGGAACAATGTTAGATCAAGACACACTAGCAAGAATCGCATTCCATCTAGGACCTTCATTAGAAGAAAAGGAACTGGGTCTAAACGATCCTTTACCTCGTGTCAACAAGAACAACAATCGACCTTCATCTGGAAACTCTACCAAAAAGACTGGTTTCGGTGGAAGGAGTTCAACAACCACTTCACCAAATATGAATTCTACAGATTCAGCTCATAGTAGTCATTTTGGTACACCCAATTTGAATAGAGCTAGTTATTCAACTCCAGGTCCTATTGTTCATACAATGACTCAATCGGAATGGGATGAAGATGTCGTTAGGGAAGCTTGGGATCCAGTCGAGAATTTGAATAATAATGGTAGATCTAGATTGAATAGCTTTGGTACTGAAACTAATATGAGCCCTGGTAGTAGGAAGGAAGATTTGGATCGATTCTAGACATAAAAGGGAAAACTATTCGAGAACAAGGATGGTTTAGATCCTCGATCTCTTCTCTCTGAATAAATGTCTTGCTCTCGGGGTTTCCACTCTCTCTTCAAGAATCGTCTTCGTAAAAACGCAAAATAAGTTTGCATCAAATTTACTCTTCTTATCTTATACTACATTTTATTTCTGGGTTAATCTTCAAAACATCTCTCTTTCGAATTCTCATCCATCTGTTGTCAACATCTTTCCTTTTGGCTTGCACTCTTTTTCTGGTCTTTTATTCTCCGTGATCTCTTTCTCTCTCTCTCTCGCTCTGTCTCTATCTGTACCACTATTCTAGAAAAAAGAATCGCCTTTTTCAGAACCTGAAATGCACTGTTTTGAGTGCAGTTAGTGAGTAGCGCGAGCGAGTGACGAGGCTGAGACGACTAACTCTTCATCATCTTCACTCTCGTCGAGCTTGACTGCTATCGAAATCACAAAGATTTGCTATTGCTACATACTTTCTCCAATACATACCATAAGAAAAGAAGATAGAAAGGAGAGGTGGAGGAGAGGTGTCGTCTCTCTCTTCGCTCCTTAGACTGTGACAGGTCATCGCCACCGACTTCCTTCTACTTCACACGCCAACGTCAATCTCTCTCGACTTTTAGACTGATTGACAGGAACGCATCTTTACTGCAGCTCAAGTGGGTAAGCTCAGGCAAGATGGCATTGAAGAAAAATGAAACGCACTCCACACGCAAGCCAACCTTTTCCCTCTTCTTCGAATGTTGTTCAAGGATCCACCAACCGGCCTTGCCTTCGATCTTCGAACTCTAAATTCTGATACCCAACAAAACTGGTTTCAGATTTTTTCAACATCTTTCTCTCTCGTTTCCCTTCACCTTTCCCTTTACTTCTTCTTCAAAACAAGTCAAGTCTATAGTCCTCGAAGAATCAAGTCTTTGAAGATAGATACGGTTGGAAGATCTCTCAGAAACTTCTTTCTATCCTTATCGAATCAACATCAAAGAATATCCTTTTTCAA
The DNA here is from genome assembly GCA_001599655.1 of Golubevia pallescens. Lineage (NCBI taxonomy): Eukaryota > Fungi > Basidiomycota > Exobasidiomycetes > Golubeviales > Golubeviaceae > Golubevia > Golubevia pallescens. The sequence continues at coordinate 73,304 of BCHO01000014.1, forward strand.
AGACCAGGCTTAACTTTTTCCTTTTCATTTCTACTTGCACTTTTTAACGTCATTCTTAATTCCAACTTTACGACTTTTCAAATAACGCTGCTCTTGACGAGCTAGGTTTAACGTCACTTTCTTACCACTTCTTTCTTATCATCAAGTTTGGAATCACTTTCAACTTTTGAGACCTACTAAAGACCTTATTCATCACGTTTTTCTACGAAACTCTATATCATAAAAACAATAGGTCAGACCCTTTTGGCAACCAAAAGTTGTTCGACGTCTGTTGATTTCCCTTCAAAAACGATCTTGACGATTTATACGAAGAGAATCTAAACCCCAATTCAACGAAACAGACACAATTCCAAATAAGACCTTTTATAAATCTATTTCAAATCACGAATCCATCACTACTTCTTCTTTCTTCAACGATCTAGACGGTGTTGCTGGCCAACGCCTTTCAAGTGGATCAGCCTTTCTTCTCTTCTTCACCTCAACCCTTCAATCTTTCCAAACTTTTCGAACTCATTAATGATGTCTAGACCAGGTGGAAAAGGATCGCAGAGTCGTCGTCAAGATGATCAAGATTCGCTAGGTGGATCAGTGCCTTACGAATCTTTACCTCAATCTTCAAACGTTGTTGTCGGACCTAGAGACACATCGACATCAAGAAACACGGTTCCAAGTTCAAGATCAATCCAGGCTGGATCTTTTCATTCTCTCAACGCTGCCGTCTCTAGAATCCAACCTCCTTCTTCTTCCAGAGGTCGACAACTTGAAAGAGAGAGCTCGGGCGATTCGAGAAGGATTCCAGGATTCAGACCTAGTGGAGTAGCTGTGGATTCACCATCAGATCCTCAACCTCAACAAGAGCCAGATATCCCAGCTCGTTCGGCAAGTGCAACTCCAAATCGTCCATCTGGTACTCTCCGTCTAAACAGAGCAGCAGCTGCTTCTCGTCTCTCTTTGATCCCTGATGATCCTGTCGCGGAATCAAGAGAGGCTCGTGAAGCTGAAGGGAATCAAGTTGGGAATGCTTCTCGTCTCTCCAGAGAAGACATGTCTAGAACGCTTCCTAGAGACTTCAATCCTCAAACCATGAGCAGAGGCTCTCAACTTCGTGGAGCTCTACCTTTGGGGTTCAAGCCTTCTAGAAAGGAATCAGACAAACCTTTGCCTAATCCTCACGGCGGCTCAGCTTCAAATAGATCAAGTGCAAACGATCTGACTTGGGAAATGATACCTCCTTCAGTCCCAAGTCCATCCCTCGGTTCTCCTGGAGCAGAGATTCCTCCGACTCCACCTTTCGATCTTCCACCCGCTAGATTCGGACAAGGTCAATCTTCCACTTCAACAGCTACTGCTGCTGCTCGTACTTACGGTCCAAGCTCTTCGAACGTCGTGAGTTTTCAGTCGATCTCTTCTCTCCGCCACCGCCTCCATTCTCTGACCACATCTCTCTCTCCCTTTCCTCTTCCAGTTCCAACCTCAGATTCCATCGAATCTTCGATCGGTTCAACGTAAACCTCCTCCTTCTCCTTCGGACTGGAGCTCTGGAGAGTCGACTCCTACTCCAACAGCAAGTAGCGTAGCTGCAGAGAGGTCTCAAGCTCAAGCTTATCATCAGAAGAGTCAAACCATCAGTCTCACTCCAGTCACTCTCACCTCGCCAACCCCAACTCCAGAGCCGATTGAAGAGGACTCGAGCTCTAGAAGACCTCAACAAGCTTCTCAGAAGGTTGCTCCGGCCAGTACTTCTTCATCGAGCAACACTCAAGTCAGAATCTCTTCGGTCAAACCTTCGTCTCAACCTCCACCAGCTACTGGTTCATCTGGTCCTATGAGTGTCCATTCTGGATCTTCTTCAATCTTTCTTCCAGATGGTACTGAGATTCCTCTTCAACGCAATGATCTCAGCAAGCTCACCAAGATCACTCGTTCTTCTAGAAGTGGAACTCTCACTTCTTCAGAAGGCAGTAGAGAGCTCAAAGGGTCGGTTCAGGCTTCTTCCGAGAAGACTGCTTCTGGTTCTGGCTCAAGACACAGCAAGGAAGAGAAAGGCAAAGGACGTCAAGCTGAAGATCTTCCTGTCTCCAAGTCAACTGCTTCTGGTCTCGTTTCGACTGAGATGGAACGTTCAGGTCAAAGTCTTCAAACTCCAACCATAGCTGGTCATCTTTTGGCTCCTGGTCCTGGTGTGGTTCAGAGGAAAGATGGAACCTCTAGACCAATCTACTCTCCAACTCCTGAGAAGTTGAAAGAAAGGAAGAATCAAGTCGCATCTGGTTCAAATCATCCTAGAACTCCGTTAGGAGAAGAAGCTGCCCTTCCAGCTACTCCTCTACTCTCCACGCTTCGTAGGTTCAGTAAGAGCAATCCCTCACTGGCAACTCCCGAGAACAGTAGACCGGGTACAGGAGTAGATCCACCTCAAGAAGAAGCTCAAAGGAAATCGAACGATGATCTACTTCTCAATTCGGCTTCTAGAAAGACCTTTGGACCTCAGTCTACTCTGTTCGAAGAAGCTTCAAAGATGTTGGAATCGGAAAGAGAGAAAAGGCAGAGTAAAGAGTCTTCGAATTCAGATCCACCTCAAATCCAAGGTCGCTCTCGTAGCGATTCACTTCAGAAGTCTCTAAACCGAAACTCTTTCAGCTCAGATACTACTGCTTTGGACTCTCCCGCTCTAGGCGCAACTCCCTTGATGCTGGATCGTTCCAATTCAGGCAAACGTCGGTCGTTCTCTTTGGATGGAGATAGGATCTCGTTTGGAGATGGTAGAGAAAGAATCGTCAGTGGAATGGTAGCTCCTCCAAGTGATGTTATCGAAGCGAAAGAACCGGCTTCAGATGGAGAAGGTAGTCAAGCTTCCGATGACACTCAATTTGAACTCGAAGAAGCAGCTCAACTGATAAAAGATGACTGGACTAAGAGAAAGCCACAAGTCCAAGAGGATTCCGAAGACGACGATCAAGAAAGCAAATCTCGAGTCATTCAGATCATCGACACTCGCGATCAATTTGCTCATCGTCCTGGAACCGCTCAAACTAGATTCTCTACGAAGTCAGCCGAATCTCAGCTCAGACATGGAAGAAGAGCTTTCAGTGGTCCAAATCATTCAAACAACGTCGCTTGTCGACAGTGCTTCAGAGCTGGTTTCGACTGTGCAATGAATCTTCAACTAGGAGAAGGGACTGCTGGTAGAAAAGCTTTTCAAGAGTTCGCCGCTTCAGGTGGACTTCAAGCCCTCAGTGTTCAAGATAGTCCTCCGAGACCAGCCTCTCGTGGTCGAAGCAGAGGCTTCAGGCCAGGCACTGGTAATCTTTCGATCGGTGAAGCACTGGGAGATAACTACGTCGACAAACTCGGAGAAGTCAAGTTTGGAGAAAGTGCTCTTAGTAGACCTGTCACTAGAGGGATGGTAGATCAAATGTTGGAAGATCGTGGGAAGGAGTTGGCTGATCAACTGAAGAGGATCACAGTCGAAGACTTCCGTGAACAACTTCATCGTGGAGCTGTTGGAAGCTACGGAGGAGAAGATGAAGATTACGACGACTTTGAAGAGGATACGCAACTCGATTTGGACTTTACCGAGATCTATCCTCAATCTCAAGCTAGAAATATCCAAGATAAGCGTCGTCGATCTTCTCTGAGAACTCCTCCTCGTGGAATCACTCCGACACCAGATCTGGAGCAGAGTCTAGAAGAGGGTGAGATCCCTCAACTTCGCCATCTCAGAGATCGAGTTCTAGCAAATCAAGACGATGCTGCAACTACTGCTTTCAGTCAGGACGAGGAATTGGACTTCTTACCGGATCGTTGGTCTTCAACTCGTAAAGTTCTTCAGATTGGAGTGTGCCTCCTTTACATCTTCTCGATAGAAGTGGTCGATTCTGGCTATGTGAGTAGAAATTACAGTTTCCTTCAAACTTTAAGCTTCTCTTTACTGAGCAATCTACCTTCTCTACCCCTTCTCAGGCAAGTTCTGGTCCTTCGATTCTAGCTGCTGTTGGTGGCAATCCCGAGACGTTGATCTCAGGTGTGCCTTCGTTTCAACGTGAGTATCTATCGACAAAACAACAAGAGACACTTGACTCACATCTTTTTCTCTCTATCGCGTTCACAGTCGGTCAAGCTGGTGGGTTCATGTCTGCAGCCGGTTTCGCAGTCTTTGGTCGACAGAAGCTAGCTCTCATGTCAGTTTTCGGAATCGGAGCTGCAGCCATCATTGGAGGATTCGTTCGAGCTCTCTTTGCTTTGAGCATAGTCAGAGGAGCTATGGGCTACTTCTTAGGAGTCTTCATCTTGAGCACAGTCGGAAGCATCATCGACTTGTTCTACACTTCTAGAACTCGTCTTTGCGCGCTCAGTCTTGTACTTTTCACTGTCGCAGCTGGTCAGATCTCTGGACCTTGGATCACGAAGCTCATAATCGGTCCTATCGGTTTGTCTTGGTGAGTTAAAGCTGAATCTGAGTCTCGCTTGGAACTCTCTGGCTTACTCTTCGTTCATCGCCCACTTTGCTTTCTCTTCATCCAGGCCTTGGCTATACTGGTTGGTCATTATCGAATCAGTAATCGCCATGCCTCTCATCGGAACATTCGCCAGAGAATCGAATGCAGTCGTTGTCTATCGTCGTTCGGTCATCAAACTTCGAAGTATCACTGGAGCTTGGACGCCTGAACCTCGATACGAACCTTACATCGGAGCGCTTCTTCGTCGCCACACTCTGCTTCCATACAAGGTCCTCTTTACTCACTCTTCCGTTGCGATTTCCACAATCTCAAGCACCTTCTTCCTCGGAACTTTCGTGCTTATCGCTAACGGTGTCCAGCAAATGTGGATTCAGACTCACGGATTCTCTCAGGAAGGGACCAGCGCTTTGAGAGTATCCACCGTTTGTTACTCTTTGGGAACCCTGTTGGCTATAATCAGCTTTATGGTCATCATTGTTTGGCAGAAGAGTAATGACTCAAAGTCGGACAGACCTCTTCATATCGATGAGAAAGGTTTCGTAGGTGCAAAGTCTCTCGTTCGTCAACCAGAACGGTCTCTGAAAATGGTAGTAGCTGCATCAGCTCTGTTTATGATATGTGAGTTTGGATTTCGACGATTTGATCTAGTTGAAGTTCTCTCACTTCTACGACTTGCTGACCTTCTTCTGATCTCCCTCGTACCCACTTTCCAGCTCTCTACTTCTTGGCCTTGACTTCGACGCCATCGCTACACTTCAACTACCTCTTCTCAGCTCTACCTTTGGTCCTTCTTACGACATCGCTTATTCTGATCGAGCTCGGAACGCTTCAGTATCTAATGGATTCCTATCAGCCTGCACGTCTTACTTCCATCTCGGAAGTCATTGCAGTGCCAGAATCTTCTTCCAACTCTGGCTCAAGGAATCGTCTCGGATTGGATTTGGAAGACGATCGTTTCACTCGTCCACCTAGACCTATGAGCCGTCTAGCCAGGAATCATGGCTCAAGAGTCAGTCGAAGATCAGAAGCGACTGTAGAATCTAGCGACGAAAGTCATGACGAGGGATTGCGAAGAAGATGGGGAGCTCAGTGGGCTCTGTGCGCTGTCGCTGCAAATCTCATGGTTTCAGTGACCGTAGCTGCAGCTTTATCTGTCATCGGTCAACTTGGTGAGTACTGGCTCGAGTTCTCTTTGATCCATGGTCACTCTAGATCATCTTGGAAAGCGTGCTGACCTTCGATTCTTTCTCTCACACCTTTCTTCTCTCGCTCTCTCTAGCCTACGTGAGAATGGTGTTCAGTACCCTGACAGTCATCTTGGCTAGTGCTGCTGTACCAGTGATCTCTCTGCCTCTCCTTCTTTATCGGTACGGTCCGAAGCTTCGAGCTCTTTCTCGCTCTGTCGACACAAGGAAAGCTTTACTGGAGGATACGAGAAAACGTAGATCTCTGCTTCCAGCTGATCCTCAACAATCGGTACCTCATCATTCTTGGCAAACAAAGAACGATGAGAGACCAGGAGGAGTGCCGGCTGCCGTCTCTACCGCGGCCGTCTCTCGCAGTTCAAGAGCGAGAAATCAAGAAGTCAAGTCAGAGAAGTCAGAACGAGCTGGAGCTGGAACAAGGACTGGAAGCAAACTCAAGTCGCTGCTTCTTCCAAGTCTCAGAGGAAAAAAATTTCAGTCCAAAGGATTCGCTCCCATCCGAAAAGAATCGATCTCTGAGCCAAGACCTCTTCCAATGGCCATCGCTCAAGCTCACGAGAGAGCGAGCAACGCAAGTCGACCAGAGACTCCAATCGCCACTCGCAACAGCTCAAGTATGGAGATGGCTAGACATGCTCGCAATAGCTCGAGTTTGGAGATTGCTAGACAGAATCTGCGCAAGAATCCAGCTCAACCAGCTCCTCTATCACCTTTAGCAGAGGCAAGACTCGCTTCACGTCAAAAAGGTGGTGCAGATGCAACTTCTCCTACTGCAAGTCCATTCGTCACTGGACTAGGTAGAAGCTCCTACGAAGTCTCTCGATCACCAGAAGTAGCTACGGATAGACCAACGCCTTCAGCGAATAAAGATGAGATCTTCCGTCAGCGAAAGAGAGCACAAGAACTCGCTCGTTCAAGACTCCAAGCGGAGAAAGCGCAAGCTGATGCTGAAGCAAGAGGTGCTGAAGTGAAGACCAACTTGGAGATCGGTCTGGGTCTCAGGAAAAATAGTAATGAAGGTGGAGATGGTGACGCTTTTGCTCGCTGGCGAGCAGTAGCTGAATCCAAGTCTGTCCAATCTCAATCTCAATCTAGGTCTGGAGTTAGGGTTCCTTTCGAGTACGATCTATCCACACCCAAAGATTCAGGTAAAGTCTCGAGTAGAAAAGGTGGAAATACTCTTCAAGATCAAGTTTCAAAGTCCAACTGGAAGAAGCATGAGAGACTAGAAGCTAGTCCTGGCTCACCTGTTTCGCCACGTCAACAACCAAAAGGAAGAGGCAAGGTCTGAAGTCTCAAAGAAGTTACTGTCAGTAAATGTATTTTGATTCTGAACTCTCTTCCACTGTGAATCTCTCTTCGAAGTTCCTGGGCCTAGAGTCTCGCTTCTTGACAATGTTTCTATCTTGCATTCACTATGTCCATCCCTCTTGAAATGTAGATCCTTGATCTTGTTCATTGTTGATGATTGATTGTGTCTATATACTATACCTCTTCTTATGAACTCTTTTCACCCAATTGCGAAGTTTATTTCGCGCTAGGTAGTGTTTTTGGCAGCCGACATGAATTGAAGGCAGAGACTAGAGAGAAAAAGGGTTCACATTAGCAGCGACTTTTGAATTTCCACAACGAGATTAAGTCTACAGATGTTCTTCTTTGACTGAGAAGGAATTTCAAACAAGACGAACTTCTGGACCATGAGAATCTCAGCTCATTCGACTCTCCTCAACTTTGAACTTCCGACCAGTTTCTAACTCCATTCAGCCTCGAAGTCGCTTAATCTTCTCAATTTAAGGATGTGAAGCAGTTGTGAGTCATCAACCCCTTTCTTTCTCTCCCTTTATTTCTTCTTCGATTTCATCGTCCGTTTTCTGCATCATCTCCGATAGAGTTTCGAACTGAATTTCCATTTTTTCGTTAGCAAAACTGAATTTGAATTGAATCTGCTCATCTCCTAACCTATTTTGCTTCAGGATTTCATTCCTAATCACTTGAGTTTCTCTCATACGAATCATGCACAGGTGATGCAGACTGAATTCATTGAAAAACTTCATTTCTTCCAGTTTCGGACAGATGGATGCATTCCGAAGTCTTGATGTAGAAGAAAAGGTTATCGATTTCCCAAACCTCTTCCGGGTCAGCTAAGAATCTGAATTCTAGACATTTCAGTTCTGGACAGAGAACCATGACGTCAGTTACTTCGTAAATGTCCAGTAGTCCATCATCAGAGCCGTCATCCGAACCGGTTTCTACATCTTCTTCTTGCCAAGCTGTTATGAGCAGGGTTAAGCAAGTTATTCCTTTGAAAAGTTCCTTATCAATTTCTAAGAGAGTCGAAACATCTGCTGTAATCTTGGTCAGACTTGGAAACTTCCAATTGTCCGGAAAAACAGGATGCTGAAGGACTGGCATTTTTAAATCAGATAGAGCCGAAAATTCTACATCTTCAGTACCTTCCAACATAGTAAAATCACCTGTTTTAACCTCGTAGCTGCTGAGATCCAGAGATTTGAGACTGGAATTTATGCTCGATAAAAGTACTTGCAGACCCAATAGTGTGTTCGTGCTTGCTACTCGAAAGTGCTTTAGGCGTTCTATCCATTCAATATCCTCAGATTCCAGAGCCTTGAAATCATCCACGTAGACCCAAGTAAGAGTTGGAGGAAGAGATGATCCATCGACGAAAACTTCTGCACCGCGAGCGGACTTCTTCCCAACATAAACAGGTGCTGCATATGGATTTTCGGCGGTCGAGTAGATCTCTAACCAATCAAGTTCTGTCCTTGCAAAGGTCCTCGTTTTGAGATTCAGATGAGGTTCTTGAGTGATGTGAAGCAGGAAAAGATACCTCCAAGATTGTTTCAGAATTCTAAACACCTTGTCCAACTTCTTTTCTGGTATTTTGCAGTTAATGATAACCGAGTTCAATGTATGATTTGAATTCTTGGAGAAGGCAAATAGTATCTTGATAGCACTGGAGACGCTCTCTGTCTCTGAAATCAAGACTTCTCTCCAAAATGATTGGTTTCCTTCGATTAGCTCCTTCCATTGCTTGCATGTTCTAGAGACGACTACTCTCTGTTTTGGTGTGAGCATCTCGAAGACTGAGGAAAGAACGACGACTGGAGTGTGTTGGAATCCAGGAGAAGGAGGAAACGCAGGTAGAGATTCCATCTGATGGATGAGAAAGGTGAAAGGATGAATGGATGGTTGAGAGATGAGTATTCATGGATGCTTTCAGAAAGCCACACAACGGAATTGGTACTATGCATACCTTGATTTACGTCGAAGAAGGAGTGAGGGGAAAGAAAGAAAGAAGCAAGAGCGAAGAAATCTTCCATCTTCCAGCCACGATGAGCCAACGATAAACTCTTCTAGTTCTCGACCCATCTATATCATTCTTCATTGCTTGAATTTGAATCAAAGTTCTATCTCGTGATGAATAGAGCGTGTTTTTGTATTAGTGTAAGCTAAACATGATTGTCTCAAAAGCAGAGAAAGGACGAACGAATCAAGGATTGGGAAGTAAAGTAGAGAAAGATCGAAAGCAATCGAGAAGGAAGGGAACAGAAAAAACAACCCCGGATAGAACAATGAGAAGCCAGATTTGAAATGAATCTTTCTGGTTTACTCTTGAACTTGAGCGCCTTCGCCCTCTTCCCTCTTTTTCAATTCCAACTTCTTTCCACCAGTCACTCTTCTCCAAACATCATGAATATCATCAACGACGGTTTCGAAATGAGATGTTGAATCATAAGAACGAGTAATGAAGATCTTGTCATCCGTTCCTGAAGTCGATGGTTCTTCTAGAGGTGAGACAGTCACGAATCTGTGAGAGATCGGATAGGGAAGAAAAGATCAATAAGATGTTCAAAGTATATGCCTATGATCCAATCGAAACAAACAGTTCTCTGAAGCTCTTACGCTACTCACTTGTCGTAGATTGGACCTAGTAAATCGAGACCTGGTCTTAGTTCTAGTTCTGGCTTGTCAGTCTCTACGATGGTCGAGACTTGAGCTACGTAGACGTCCTTGGCACAAATATTGTGAGTTCCAGAGACTTCAGCAATGTAGATATCTGATGAAAAGTCAAGCGAAAGAGCAGGCAAGTGCGAGAAACGTGAAGGAGGTTAAGTATAAGTATCAGCATGTAAAAATCTTTCTTCTCTCTTTGATCCAAATCTGATCTCCATGCAATGAAACTTCTATGTTTCTCTCTCTACTCACCATGTTTCCTTCCAACTTGGTTTTGAGGAATGATCAATTGAACACTATCCGAATTATCAGTGTTTGGAATAGGATGTTTGAGGATACAAATAGCTCTAACAACCTTAGCAGTTTCTCTAACCAATTTCTTTTCTCTAAAATAACTTGGATCACCAATCAACATATCAGCCTTAACAGTTTCTTCACCAGATCTAACTCCAACGAATTTCCCATTTTCATCAGTGACGATTTCATCAATTGGTTTATCCAACATATAAGTTCCACCATAAATTGCAGACAATCTTGCGAAACCTTGAGGTAATTCTCCTAAACCGTATAGAGGATAAATGTAAGGGGATTTACCATATCTTGCCATTGAAGAAGTGTAAAGAATGATTCTATCGTAGGTTTCACGAGCTGGACGTGACATGTAGGAATCATCTAGGTGTAAAGCCATGGCGTGACCGATGAAATCACGAGTTCCAGCTTCTAAACCAAAGTAGTCAAAGACTTTGGTCATGCTGTCGGAATCGAGATCGAGGGCTGATGAGAAGATAGTGAGAGAGAGAGAGAGAAAGGGGGAGAGGTGAGTGACCGAATGCAGCTTATCACTTTTGAAAGCATCTCATCTTCTCCCTTGATCTTGAACTTGTCTAGATATCTCTTTCTAGCCTTTTATCTTCACCCTCAATTTACCCCTTTGCATCAGATTCGACTCCTATCGTCCCATTCCTCCACCCCTGCTTATCTCTCTCTCTACTCACTCTGATGAGTAGCGGGATCATTATCCTTCCAATTCTGCAAGAATTCAAAGAATTTCTTTGCTCTCCTCTTCTCAAAGAGACCCATGAGAGGGGATCTAACAGCCTCCATTTCAGTAGATGGAACTTTTGCGATTCTACCATCTCTATAAACGAAGGAAGCAGCGATTTGTTTGAATTCGAGATAACGAGTGACGTCTGTATGAACCAACATTTTGGTCAATTCACCGTTTGCCATCATGTATTTTGGAATCAAATCGATTGCATAATCTCTATCTCTACCCAAATCAGTGGGAGGGGATTGACCTGGGCGGAACTTGTTGTAGAGTTGAGTCAGGTTTAAAGAGGCACATTCTGCACCGTAATAATCGTTTCTATCCATGTGTAAGACTTTCTTGCCATCTACTGATAATAAGGCTGACAGGACACACTCTGTTACTCCTGTTCCTAGGATGACGGCGTCTGAGGGAGAGGGAGAGTAGAGATAGGGAGTGGAGAGATAGAGATGGAGAGTGAGCATTCAAGAAAGAGTAAAGAATGTCGATTATAATTATGATTGCATCTCTGATCTTACCATAATGTTCATCCATGATTGATAGATAGTCTCGCTAGTTGGTGGAAGGTGTTGATGGTTAGGAGTGAAGTTGTTAATCTCTCTCTGTCTCCTTCGCTGTCAACGTCGATCATCTCATTCAGTCGCAGTCCTCCTCATTCAGATCAAGAGTATCAGGATTCAAGAGATACTATCCAGAATATTCTAGAACGTTATGGCCATTCTCTCTGCCATCTTGTGGTATCTGATTGGAGGATTGACTCTACTTCCACTTTCTATCCTAATCGGTTACTCCAGTTTTCTATTCCTCGTTCCAAGGATCACTACTCAGTCAAATGATTCGCTTCAAGATGATTCATTCCCTCTAGACAGTCAATTGAAAGCAGCTGCATTGGATTTGGCAGTCAGGAATGATTCAAATGAAAAAGCTCATCTTAAACATTCAGAATCGATAGCCAATCATCCAAAAGGTCATTCTTCAGTCCCTCCTTCTGCAAAGAGATTAGGCCCTCCTCCAAAGAATCTACCTCCTCTACCTCATAGGAGTGGAACTCTGGTGGTTAGAAGGCATTTCCATCAGGACGCAGCTTCACCAGCAGGAGGTTCATCATCTGGCTCGAGCTTGCCATCTGGGAATGTTCAGGATCAATCGAGTAATGGAAAAGGTTCAGACAACAAGAGTGGTTATATGTCTGGATTGTATAGAGGTTTGATGGATTATAGGACTAACAAGAAGGCTGCCAACTCTAGCTCCACTACCTCTACTTCCAATCCTGCCACTCTCATCCTACCAAAGCAATCGGTGGCAGATGTCGTCGCTTCAACTTCCAAGGTCAACAAATCCATCTCTTCCTCTTCTTCTTCATCTTCATCCTCTTCTTCAACCACTGTCAATCTCAACAAACCTCCGAGTGGGACTGGTTCAATGACGACGTTTCATTGCATCTTGAAACCTCCAATCTTATACCTCTATTCTTCTTCGGACGTCTCTTCTCCAATGACTGAATGTCATGCTGCTATAGATCTTAGAGGAAAGAGAGTCAGTCTATTCATCAACGGAGTCGGAGATACGATGGGAGAACCGGGGGAAGATGACGAGGAGGACGAAGAAGATGAAGATGATGAGTACGATCAAGATTCAAATCAACCTATCCGAAGTAGGAATGCAACTATGAACCAATACGATACTACTTCTAGCACCAATGTTTCAGACGTAGATTTGGATAATCCCACTTCAAGTCTGAATCATCAAGGATCAAGACCATCGGCGAAGAGAGCTCAAAGGAACTGGAACAAAGCTCGTAGAGCTACAATCAGAGATGGAGAACTATTCCAGAAAAGGAATGCTATCAGGATAGTGGCTATGGGAGTTGGAGAAGGTAAAAAGGATCGAAATAACAAGAGAGGAAAAGATGGAGGGAATCGATCCAGATCCAAATCACCATCTTCAAAATCCACCTCTATTACTACTACTCCAACCAATCGAGCTCAATGGTTTATCTTTTGTAAATCTGCTTCTCAATTGGAAGATTGGTATCATTCTCTTTTACATGCTTCCCTATTACCTACTTCCATTTCATCCTCCAACTCGAATTCAGCTTCATTCGATGCTGATTCTTCACCGATCGGAAATCTATTCGATCCGGATCATATGGTTCAATTGTTGGCTTCTTTGGATTCGATTCCTGATCCTATCCCTTTGAGATGGTTCAATGCCGTTCTGGCTAGGATCTTCTTTTCGGTTTATAAGACTAGCACTTTGGAGAATTACATTACTAGGAAAATTATGAAGAAATTGAGTAGAGTCAAAACTCCGGGGTTCCTGGGTGATATCGTGGTTAGAGAAGTTGATGTTGGTGATAGACCTCCGATGTTTAGTAGACCGATGTTGAAAAGTGCGACTGGAGAAGGGGAAGCTAGTATGGAGGTGAGTTGCTCGAAATCTTGTTCGAGAGGCCTGGATGTATGCCTTCTCAAATACTCACTCCACTCCTTCTCCGTTCTTCTTCTCCTTGAAATCAGGTCTCGGTCCATTATACTGGATCACTTCGTATCACAATCTCTACCACATTGACTATTTCGCTCTCGTCGAGGCTAGGTCTCAAACCTTACACAGTTCCATTGGTTCTGGCTGTCGTCGTGAGATCACTGAATGGAAATCTATTGCTTCATGTCAAACCTCCTCCGAGTAATCGACTTTGGTTCGGATTCACTAAGCTGCCAGAGTTAGAAATCGAAGTCCAACCTGTCGTCAGTGAGAGGAAAGTTCAGTGGGGAATGGTCACTAGACTCATCGAAGGTAGAATCAGAGAATTGGTGAGTTCGACGTCCTTAAAATGGGGAACGAAGAAAGGATTTTTCTTCGTCTAATCCTTTTGCTGCTTTCTATCTTGTTCCCTAGCTTGCCGAGTCGATCGTGCTTCCAAACATGGATGACATTCCCTTCTTCGACACGAGACAATTCACTCATCGTGGTGGAATTTGGGCAGACGCTGGAAAGGGAGCTGCAGGTGCTTCGAGCCAAGACTCAGATGCAGTACCCTCTCAACCTATTCCTCCAGTATCGAGTTCATCAAAAGTCAAATCTCAAGGAGCCACATCATCGGCTCCAACTTCCACTGTTGGAACTCCAGAATCGGAATTCCCTTCTTCGAAGAGTAGTGCTCTAGAAGTACCAGGAGCTGGTTCTTCAATGGATGGATCGACGAGGAGAAGAAAGAATTCCAATTCCTCAAGAGTCCATCTATCTCCAGCTGCAAGTGCTAGACCAAGTACGAGCACTAGCGCTGAAGCTTTGGCTGTGGGAGCTCCAGCCGTACTTAATTCGGCAGGATCTTCTTTGGACGACACCTTTGTCGGAAGTGGTACTTCTAAACTCTCTTCTTCTCCTTCATCTGCAGCTGCAGCTGGTTTGAGCTCATTGTTGGCCAGAGATTTCGCTGCTCAATCTCAAGTCGAAGTAGCAAATGGCAATTCAGAAGGCACCAAGAATTCAAGTGCAGCTTCCCTTCCTGCTCAGTTGGACGGGGCTACTAGCACCACTGAGTCTAGCAGCACCAGACCTCAAGTTCAAGCTCCAAACAAAAGGCGGTCTTGGTTCGTTGGATCTAGATTTGGAAATGGATCCTCAGCCTCGAGTCCCTCTTCAGAACATGGACCTAGCTCTCCAGCTGTCAACGTCCCATCTTCGATATCTAGAAAGGGACCTCAAAGTAGTCTCGCTTGGGGAAATGCTTCTTTGAGTCTGCCTCCAGGAAGTAGAAGTGGAAACGAAAACAGGACAGCTTCATCTTCTTCAATTTCTACTACGAATAGCTCTCCTTCTTCTCATCCTGCCCTTGGTAATAGCTTCGAATCAGAATCAAACCTCGACAATGAATCGAATCTAGGAGCAAGTCTTTCAAGTACGAACTCTGCAAATCCGACTCACCGTAAGAACAAGGATAGCGTTAGCTCTTGGTCAACCGAAGAGAGCGACGAAGGAAGAGCGGAAACGATTGCAGGTACTGGAGGTGACGAAAGTGGAAATGAAAGCATCAAAAGTGCTGACACTGACTCTTTCAGAGCCGGAATGGAGAGAGCTTTCGAAATGGATCAAGACGAAGTCAGCAAAGGAGAAGCAGATGAAGAAAGAACAACTCCAAGTCAAGACGAAACTGCAGACCCAATTGAACCTCCAACCCCTAGAAGACCTTCTCATCCCAATCCTACTGTCAATGTCCAGGAACCTTCGAATGACGAGACTCCACTCTCTCCTCCAGAAGCCTCAGAATTCGATCCTCCTCTTACTCCAGTGGCAAGCACTAGCAATCCTGCCTCTCGCAGAGGCTCTGCTCAGTCTCTCATTCCCAGATTGAAGGGAACGCCTCCCAGAAGTCAGGATTCAGATCTGGCGTTGAGTAGAGAGAAGAGCGAAGAGAACCTTCCTTCGTTGGCCTCAAGAAAGAGCACTGCTAGCACAGCTCCAACAATTGATTCAAATAGTAGCTGGGGAAGCGATGCTTCCAGCATTACAACTGCAGACAACGTACCTTCTTCTTCTTCATCCTCATCTTCTTCTGGAAAGGTCTTTGGAGCTTCTCATGGATTCCCTCCTCCACTTCTAAGATCTGCTACTCTCAAAGCTCAACAAGGAAACTCGGGTAGATCTAGAGAGCCTTCTGATCCCAGCTCACCTACTGGTAGCTCGCCAATGTCTGCTGCTCAACAGAATCGCTATGGATTGGGTTCGAACCTAGCTTCACCTCCTTCTGCAAGCTCTTCAGGAACTAGTTCTACTCTTCTGCTGAACTCTTGGAACAAAGCCAAAGCTAGCATGGCCGACAAGGAAAGTAGACAAGCTGCTGCGAAGGAAGCCAAAGATGCTCTCAAGAAAGGATGGGCAAGCTGGAATACGAAGAGATTGGGAGGAGCTTCTCAAGAACCAAGTCAACAATCTCAGTCTTCTGCCAACTTTCCGTCTCAAGGATACAAGAGCAATCAGAGAGAGGATGAAGAATTTACAAGTCAAATCCCTTCTAGGTCTAGGACTTCGAGTTGGTTAGGAGAAGGTGCTGCCGAGACGTCGGATCCAGCCAGTCTAGGACTAGGATTCGATGTGGATCGAGTCGATAGCAATAGTCGTACCTCTTCAACTGCTTCTTCAAATGACGGAGGTGATTCGAAGGACAGATATAGGGACGATGATTCTAGATCTAGTGGAAGCGAACGTACTCCTTATAAAGATTACAGACTTCAGAAATCTAAAGGAGGAGCTCAAAGACATGGAAATCTAACTCAAAGTCAGGTGTTAGCTTCTACTGCTCAATGGAGCGCCAACGTCCCTTCTTTGAGCGCTCCAGCTCCTGCAGCTAGACGTAAAGACGATGAGCTGAATGATGCAAGCTCGAAATCTCAAAGCTCGTCGACAAATTCTACCGCTGCTTCACATCATTCTTCCTCTCGCAATCCTGGATCTCCTAATGCTGATAGTCTGGATCCAAAGCGGATCTCTTCAATTCCTAGACCTTCAGCTCAGAGGCTGGGAAGCAACTCGAGCTTGAACAACAAAGCGCCGACCTCGACTTCGCCTGAACAGGTGCCAAATCTGAACTACGCTCCACCTCAAGCTCCACAACCAATGCGTAAAGGTTCAGTCAATTCTCTCTCTTCGGACAACACTCCTTCACCTCAACTCAATGCTACATCTCCAAAACTAGAGCATGCTGAAGTTAGAAGAGGTTCAGCTCCTGGTTCGATGTCTCCTCCAATCTCGAGCTCTAGAATCCCTTCGGCTTCTTCAGTCAACTCTACTTCTTCCTCCTCCTCAAAGTCCGCTGGAATCAAGACTCAACCTGGAAGAGCAACTATGATGGCAGTTCCTGGGATCCATTCAATGTCGAGAGGACCTCAATCCTTCTCTTCTCCAACTCCTGAACCTGCAACACTGCCTCCGAATCAGTCTGCCAATCAAGATGGTCAGAAGGGTTTGGGTCTCTCGATGTTCAGAGACATGTTCAACAAGCAGCAAGCCCAAGAGAGTGCAGCAGCTTCTACTGCTGAAGAAAGGATCAGAGGATCGGAAAACATCGAAGGAGAGAAGCCTTCTGAGAGTCCAGGACCATCTTCTCACGCTCTAGATCTCAGTTCAACAGAACAAAGGAGCTCAGATATTCCTACTCTGTCACCAAGTTCCTCTGGAGTCAAGAGTCTAGAGAGCGCTAGCGAAGCAGCTGCGAGAACTGAAGGTGAAGGAGGTTCTCTGCAACAGCAAAATGACATCTCTTCGATCTCAAATGATGCAGATCCAGTCCCGGATCCGATTCATTCTGATTCAATCTCCAGCGAGGTACACCAAGAAGAGAGCGAAATCGTCAAGGCGTCTCTTCAAAACGAACATCCAACAACTGCAGAAGAAGCCGAGACAAGGAAAATCGCTTTAGGTCCGGAAGATTTGGATGGAGGAGATGTTGGAGGTGATTTGGAAAGCAAGGCAGAAGACAAGGTGGTGGATGACTCAGAATTGGGAGAAGAAAGGTGATGGGATAAATCTAGGGTTTGGGAACAACGATGACGGGCAATCTTTAACAACAACGAATGTACAACACCTTTCAATAACTTTTGACTATCTTTGCAGTCTGTATCGCGTCTGAGACTGTTCGTTTAAGATGCTCTGACTCAAAGTGTCTCGACAAAGCACACTGACAGAGCGACTTCAGACATGCGGCTATGGATTTCAAAGGATGAGGCAAAGTATGCGAAGTGAGAACGGAAGAACATGAATTGCTAGGAAGATTTACAATGGGTATCTGAAATGCAAGTTTGACTTGTCCGTCAAATCTAGGGAACCATCATCGATCCTGGCTCTGAGATCTTCCTTCTCTTCTCCATCATTGACTCCGATCTCAGTCTTTCCATTTTGAACTGCTCCCTCTTGCTTGAGAGCGTCTCTTCTGTCGTTCTCTCTCTTGTAGATGGCTCTAATGACGAAGAGAATGATTGGACAGAGAATGTAGCAGAAAAGAATGATAGACCAGGGAACGACGTTTTTTGGTTTGTACTTGAGAGGGAAAAGAAGAAGAGAAGAGAAAGATTTCAGCCGCTCATCTAGTTCGAATTGAAGGTTCGACTTGAAACTCACTTCTTCTTTCCACATGGTGTTTCCAGCAAGGTTTCCGAGACAGCTGTCGGTGGAGAGGAGAGCGCGATTAGAGATGAAAAGTGAAAAAAGGTCAGTCTTCGGATTGGAATGTTGAAGACAAATGAACCCGAGTCATACTCACTATCCAATCAGGAGCATTGTGTTCATTGTGATCTTCTTCGTGTGACCTATCAAAAGAAGAAGAAAAACGAAATGCAATTGAGCAACAGCTTGAAGTCAAAAGCCAAAGCTGAATGTATGTCAATATCTCACCTGCGACCGATGTGTTACACCAACTGAGTCCAAGAACGAAGCCAGTAGTTCCGATTCCGGTGAGGAAAAGAGAAATCAGCTTGCCGACGCTGTTGTTCTCTGGAAGTACGATCAAAAGCAGAGAGCTGATGATAGTTGGGATGAAGTAGAGAAGTGAGACCCAACAAAGAGAATTCTCGAATTTCTTGACAAGCCAAGCACCAGTAAAGATAGTGAAGATTTCGATGACTCCTGGAGGAATAGTCAGGAGAGAAGTCTGTAGAGTGTTGTAGCCTAGCTCGTTGATGATGATGGATTTCTGCACAGGAGATGAAAGAGAAGAGCGATGAGTCGCTGACGCTTGCATTGCTGTTTAGAAGAATCAAACTCACTTGATTGGTCAACGAATTGGGACTGCAGGAGAAATGAGAGCAAATAAATACTTCTGTCAACAATCGAAGAACAGACATTAGTAACGGACGATACTCACATGTTGTCGAAAGCAGCGAAAAAGAAAAACAGCCAAGCAGGCCAACTTCTCAAAGCTTCCCGCATCTGTTCAATCTTGAAGACTTTGTTTTCCGTACCAGCATGGTTACCCTCGATTCTACGAATTGCAATAACTCTTTCTCTCTCGGTGAGAAACCCAGCAGTAGCAGGATTGTCAGGAAAGAAGAAAGCGTAGAGAAGTCCAGTGAGAAGAGTCAACAGTCCGAGGATCAAGATGAACCATTTCCAAGGTCTCCAGATGATGATGAATTGAGCACCGTAGCTAAGCATTCCAGAAACGATCTGGGCAGTACCTTGAGTAAGTAGAAGCAAAACCAGAACGAAACAGCAAGACAGTGAAGGTGTAAGTCAAGGCTGTCGACTTTCGAGACGAGTCTTCGAAATTGGGCGTTGAGGGCTCATCGTTGCATAAGAACCAATAAGAAACTCGAGTCGCTTGCTCTGAGTGGGTATAGAACTAGTCAGAATGGTGAGAGAAAGAACAGAAGGGGAGGCGTCAGAATGATATCGATGAACAGTAAGTGGACTTGAGGCTTCGACGAGCTGCGACTCACTTGAGAAGAAGAGATAAGAAAACCAGCGGTGATGGCTCCTTTTCAAGCCCCTAGACCAAGTCTCAGAACCATGAGACCTCCAAACGAAGAACAAGCAATGTGACATAGAAGAAAGAGAGACCAGAGAAGGACATTTGCAGTCATGACTCTTCCGACGGGGAATCTTTGCAATAACAATTGTTGTGGATATTCGAAAGCAAGATAGGCGATGTAGAAAGCTTGAAAAGAAATGAAAATGAGCAGTGAGAAAAAAGGATCAGCTCTCTGTCAGAAACAAACGATTTGATCAGATCGAGCAGAGATCTCGTTCACTCACCAGTTCCTAGAAGATTGAATTGGGTGGTGTCGAGATGGTTATCTTCTTTGATCCCCAAGATGGCTGAACTACCCAAACTAGTCTCATCAGCAAACTGGATGAAGTAGAGAAGCATCATAAGAGGCATGATTCTGAGATCGATCTTCTTCTTGACTTTATCGAAATCTTCTTGAGTGAAAGTCTCGCTGCTTGCATCGCTCTTCAACAATAATCTTGCTGCTGGATCCAAGTTCAAGAGATCTAGATCTGATTTCTTGGAAGGAGGTTCGTAATCTTCATTAGATAGCTCTGCTTTTTCACTGATTGGAGAGTAGTGTAGCTTGCGGATTTCGCTTTCGTCGACCTTATCGCTTGAAGTAGAAAGACGAGCTGGAACTGGAGGTTGAAGAGTAGGAGAAACGTCGTTCGACATAATTGAGAAGATATTGTTGGTAGAAGGTAAAGAGAAGAAAAGTTTCCAAATCCTACAGAAGGAGATTGCTAGCCTTATCTCGAGGAGGGGTGAGGCCTCCGGCTTATCTTTGATCATCCGCGGCGGTGGCGAACGAGATCTGTGATGAGAACTGACGTTTTGGACGCTCTGATAACGATAAGTGTTTGAAGAAGAAGTGAAAAGGAGAAAGAGAGAAGAAAGAGAAAGCTCCATCACCTCGGCGTTTCGACCAAAACTGAAGAAGATTTTCTTTTTTGCATCTTGTCTTCTTTCCCCTCACTCGTTCTTCCTGCAACACTCAAAGTAAGTTTAGAACTACGTAAAGAGCTGCTTGAAGCAGACATCAATACTGACTATTTGCACCTACGATCCCGTTCTCATCCATCAGATGACAGTCACCACTCAATCATCCACTTCCAAGTTTCAACACACTCCAGTCGAGCTTCTTTCTCTAGTCTTCACTTCTCTCACTGCAAAGGAGAGAGTAGCTGCGATGAGAACGTGCAAGCAATGGAAAGAGAATATGGTTGGAACGAAGTCATTCTGGAGACAAGTTGAGGTCCCTCAAATTGAGACCGTCGAAAGTACAATCGAGATACTATCTACTTTTGCAGTGAATTCAAATCATTCGCTCAAGTCTGTGGTTATCAATTCCAAGTTTTCAGAGAAGGATTTGAGAAAGGTATTCAATATCCTCATCAAGTCTAATCGTTCCCTCTCAATCCTTCACATCACTCAAGACCCAACTGCTAATCTCCACACTAGGAACTTAGTAAGAAAATTCTTCCATGCTGTAGAAATACTTTCGACCGTCGAACACTCTTATGGGGGACATTTCGTTGACAACTGGGGTGAAATGGAAGAAGAGTCAGACTCAGATCCATTCCTACGTGGTCTTTACGTAGACGAGCTCAAATTAGTGACTTCCGAGGATTTGGATTGGATGGATGGTTTACAAAATTTGAAGGTCAGGAAAACAGATGATTTGAGTGCCTTGTACCGCATTCTGGTGCATTTGAAATCAAGCCTAGAAGATATCGATTTGGGAGGTTACGACTTTATCGACAGATTAGACCAACTGGATCAAGTTCCGGACTTACAAGAGCACATCTTTCCTTTGGTTTGGATGATGGAGCTACCAATTCTTTTCTCTAGGGCCTTACTTTCCAATTGGAAATTCCCTAGTCTTTGCATTCTGGATTCAGACAGTGTAACTCTTTGCGAGTTGAGTGAAATGAGTCCTGATTTGCTCAACTCAATCACCGCTTTGACACTGAATTTGACAGTGACGATAGAATAATTTTCAGAGGTAGAGGATCTAGAATTAGATGAACCTTTCAAGCCCTATTTGGACGTCTTTGAAGTCTCACAAGCTCTGGCCGTTTGTCCAAATCTAAGATGCTTACAGATCAGATTTGCAACCATCTCGGAAACCACTTTCGATATCGAAGAGCTTCTATACTCGATCAACGAGAAAGTCTCTGGATCCGTTCCTTGTCCATTACTCCAAGAGCTCACATTCTTTGATGACTTCAACCTTGATCGATTAACCATGGTTAAGCTGCTGGAATTTGAAAGTTTCAGAAATGAGATGTTGAAGAAAGAACACAAGATAGAAATCAAGACGAGAAAGGATACTCAAAGGGAAAGAGATGGAGAAACTACTCACTTAAAGTTCAAGTTCGAGTTCTACAACGAGAAAACGAACACTGAGTTCGAAAAGATGAAGAAGGAAATCGAGATGGAAATGAAGGAAAGAGAGACTAGAAACTTAAAGGTTTAGGAAGGGGATCAAAGGTGGTTGTTGCACGCTTACTGGAGATTGAAGGTGGAGAAAAAGAGAAAGAGAGTTCGAGTTGAAAGCTGAATGGAAATGGGGAAGGAGACAACTTTCGAAACGCGAGCTTTAGCTCTTTGTAAATTGAGACCAAGAATCAAGCGTCTCTGCACTGTCTCTCAGATTTTTTTTCTGCTTTAGATCGATGCTTTTTTCCAAAAGCAGCATCCTTCGGAGGCAGCGAGAGCGCGAGTAAGGACCTCAGGGAGGCAAGTCGAGCAACTCGACCAAAACCTTCGAGAGGCGGTGAGAGCATCAATGAAATCTCTATCGTGAGCTTATAAAGTGTATAATTTTGATCTCAATCTCCAAAGCTCTCGAAGCTTCTCTCTGCCTTCGAGCTTGAGCCCGTTCTCCAGCTTCCGTTGACCCTTGCATTTGTCTTGTGCAATCAAAGCAGACAATAAGAACGCACCGTTTGAATTAGAAAGAACAAGTGACATTTCATAACTTTATTTTTGGTGTCTCATAATACAAAGCCTGAATAATAACAC
This sequence comes from Golubevia pallescens, assembly GCA_001599655.1. NCBI lineage: Eukaryota > Fungi > Basidiomycota > Exobasidiomycetes > Golubeviales > Golubeviaceae > Golubevia > Golubevia pallescens. The sequence continues at coordinate 95,504 of BCHO01000014.1, forward strand.
CCAAAGGGTCGAGATCATAAAGTACAGTTTTTTTGGGGAAAGTAGAATCAGCCAGTTGCACTCTTGCAACCAAAAGAAGTGGCAGCTCCACCGTTGTTGAAGGTGTCTTTGACGGAGGTTCCACTTCCGTCTGCGAGAGGCGAGAGTTGGCAAGGAAGAAGAGAGAAAAGAGATCAGTCAAGAGATCGAAGCGAGATTAGAAAGAAAGCTTGAGCGTTCAAGAGAAACTTACACATTCCTAGACCTGCGAGAGTGAAACCACCTAGTGAAACGATGAGATTGATCAATTTGAAGTAGACCTTTGGCAACGAATATCGACGGCCCCTGAATGAGAAAGTCAAGGTTCCACCAAAGATTGCTCTTCTCCAACGGGCGGGGCTAGTCCAGCTGTCATGTCTGACGTATTGCTTTCCAGGTTCCCAATTTCCTTCGATTTCAGCTGCGTCAGTGGCCATTGCGTGTCCGAGCCAGAGGAGTGGTGGGAAAGAGTAGGTGAACTGTTGGATGGCGATGGCAGCGATGAGACCGGAAAGAGTTTGAACTTGAGGGATAGCGGCACTGCAAGAGGACAACAAAGGACGACGGGTTAGAGAACGAGGGTTCAGGAAACGGCAATTAGACAAAAATCACTCACCCAATTACGAAAGCCAGAGCCCAGTAGGTGGTTGACATGATAGTCCAAATGACACGACCCTTTCTGGAAAGAAGAGGAGGTCCTTTGAACCAATCTTCAACAATGTTGATGTAGGCTACCTTGATTCCGATACTAAGAGGGTGAAAAGGGGTGAGAAACAGTGAATGGAAAGAGAAAAGAGGGGAGAGAGAAAGAAGAAAGAGGTGAGAAATGCGCGCGAGATCTCGCTTCGTTCTCTGACTTGATCTGTTCTTTTATTCATGACTCACTTTCCGTACAATCCTGCAGCGGCAACACCTGTCAAGATTCCGAATACGTTACAGGTCGATTGAAGGGCATCTAAGGGAGAAGAGTAGAAGGAAAAAGGGAAGACGTTAGTCCCTATGCCGCTCAAATTTCACCCTCTCGTCCTTTCTCTTGCTCTTTCTCTCAAAATCTAAGACACGAACAAGCGGTTTCATTTGGCTTTCCAAGTATACCGAAGTAACTCAAACTTTGGGTGTATTGTCCTTGGTATTTGTAGGTAACTGAAGCATAGACAGTGTAGCTGAGAGAGAAAGAGATTGTTCGAGTCAATGTCGCGTCATTCCCAATTGCATCCTCGCATGATACTCACACTACGTAGATAAAGATTTGAGCAACTCCCATTCCTTTCCAGAAATCGGCAGGTCTTCTCATTTCGCTCATGAGCTCTGGGAAGATCATTGCACCTCCGTAGGCGAAGACGAGGTTCATGATTCCGTTGACCTTGGCTGTGATTGGTTGAGAGACAAAGGCAGCGGCTTTGACAGGTGCGTAAGGTTCTTTGTAACCGAAAGCTGAAGCTGCTGCTTCGTAGTTAGGTCCAAAGTGTACGAAGGCTGGGACGGAAATGATCATGATGAGAACATTCATCCAAACGGCAGCGTTTGCGATCCAACCATAGTTCTTGAGCGAACGGATTTGAGCGATGATCATTCCTAGAACGGCCCAGATAACGATGGCACCTGCGAAGCAGAAGGCGCCAGTGTCTAGTTGGTCAAGACTCTGAGCGTTGGATAGACAGATGACTCCGACGTTGACGATAAGTTGGAGCGACTGTTGAACGGGGAGAGAAGGTAGGGGAGCGCAGACTTGAGTCGATTGAAACATAACAAAGCCGAAAACTTAGAGAACTCACTTGAAGAACAGTAACGACATGACGAGCAGGACGACCAAAGATTCTCTCAGCAATATCTGAGTACGTTTTGATTGGATATCTAGCAGAATCCAAAGCAAGGAAGAGACGCCAAAGAACTAGACCAGTGTAACCAGCAGCACAACCGAAAACGAAGTACAAGATGTTTCCTGGTACGTAACCGACTTGTGACTTTGGAAAAACAAAAAGTAGGAGAGGGAAACGAGCATTGCCATAATGTCAGTCTCTCTCTCGGGGATTCTCTCAAGCTCAAAGCAATCTATCTCAACACTGACCATTGCGTAGGGAGCTCCATTTGGACCCAAGATATCGGTAGTGATAAGGAAAAAGACGGCGGAAGCAGTGGCCATTCTCAAAGCTCTTCTAGCGTTCAGCTTGTCCTTTTGATCAGAGGTCAGAGATTGGTACTGCAAATCATCATTATCAGCGCTTCTTAGTTGGACTTGATTGGATTCTCCCTTCTCATTCGAGCTTGAGCCTGAAGAGTTATCTCCAGTGACTTGATGAGACTCATCGATTCTACTCTCTTCGAATTCTCTTTGAAGGCGAGCGTAGTAGTGGAATTCGGCCAAGGGGATCTTCGACATTTCGACATCCGAAGGATTGTAAGGTGTGACGTCGTCGTGTTGTTGCTTTTCAGATTCGTGGTGGAATGGTTTCAATTGACCTGGGTCCTACGAAGTAAGAGAGATTTGAGTCGAAAACGAGTACAAAATGAGCGTAAGTACTGGAGAAGCAGCGAATGGCAGTCGGTGGAGGGGTAGGACACAAAGAAACAAGCTCGTTAGAAAGAAACTTCCAATTCTTCAACTTACTTCTAGTGAAAGCCCAGCTAAGTTACTCATGACTGGATGATCTTGCGTGTGTGTAGAGGATGAATGGAGGAGGAAAGAGAGAGAGAGAGGATGGAAAAGGGAGAAGATGGAAAGATGGAAAGGAGGAGAAAAAAGTGTCTCAAGTGGGCTCTTCTTAAACCTTCTTCTGTCAGTCAGTCGTATCAATCAGGAACGTCGGTTCCATGTCGCGAAAAGATAAGGGCAGCGTGGTGAGAAGCTCGATTTTGCCAAATGGTCAGAGGAAACACGACTAGCTCGTGCCGCAATAGTCGGCGGCACACAAAGATAGCTTTCGAGGGCCGCAAGGTCCGAATCCGACCTCCTTCCATTTCCATGCCGTTTGCTGCAAATTCGAAGAAAGCTCACATTCTAGACTCAGGATGAGATACGAAGTCGACCTTGTTTCGCAGCCAGAACGTCAGAAGCAGAGCTGAGAAAGGAGAGAAGTCTGCCGAGTTGAGTCGCTGCGAACTTCTCGTGTGACCTCAGACTGTGGCCTTGCGTACATACCTCTTTAAGCTCTCAACTTCTCAGATCTCATGCACTTACATACTCATCTTGATTCCGAAGCTTAAAGTCAGACGGGACCGCAATCCAAAACCGCAGTCCGATTCAACTGCAGGAGTCCGTCTTTCGCGCGCTGACTTTTGCCACCTATTCGTGTAAAACGACAACGAAGTGATATTGAAATAAGAAAACCGCAATGACTATGTAACTACACGAAGCTGAAAAACAGAAAAAGAATTCTAAGGGAGAACGGGATCTATTAGAGAGTGTGGAGGCAAAGTTACAATAGGCGAGCGATGGGGAAGGACGAGAAGAGACGCTCGAGGTGAATTCGTGAAGCCACAAAGTCGAGAGACAACAAAGAAAGTGATCAGCTTTTCATTTGAAAGGTAAAATAAACTACCAATGGAAGCTAGAAAAGAGTGACCAATTTATGCTTTCTTAGAGCCAACCTTCTTCGATGCAGTCTTGCCACTAGCTTTCCTCTTCATTTCCTTTTCATTTTCCTTTCTCCTTTCTTCCAATTTCAATTTCTCAGCTTCTCTTTCCTTTTTAGAATAAGCCAATTTCTTATGTAATTTCCTCTCCTTGTTAGACATTAAAGAAGTAGCCATTTCCTTAGCTTCTTCTTCTTCAGTCTTATTCTTTGTAGAAGTAACTTTATTCTTTGGTTTATTGACTTTCTTCAAAGCTTCTTGATGTAGAGATTCCAATTCAGATAATAATTTCTCACCACCAAGAGATTCAGCTTCCAATTCAGCAGCGGATAACAATTCTCCATTTTCATCCTTTGGATTTTTCAATAGAGCATTCAAAGCAGGTCTCTTGATTTCATTTGAATCTTCTTCCATTTCTTCATCCTCTTCTTCATCTTCCTCCTCGTCATCATCATCTTCATCTTCTTGAACTTCCTCTTCGTTCTCATTAGTCAAACCCAATTCTTCGGCCAATTTAGCTCTAGCTTCCATTGGAACGTAACCACCTCTAGCATCTACTTCTTTCTCATCAACGAATGGACTCAAATGACTTGGTAAAGATTCAACTCCAGGAGCATATTTTTCAGTTGGTAGAATTTTGCCTTGATTGACACAATCCGCGATCCATTGAGGTTGAATGAAAGCTCTCTTTTCAACCTTTACACCATCCTTGGTTTGAGTTGGTTGTTGAACATCTTTTGGAATCTCTGGTCTATCAATAACCACATGAGTGATCCTTGGATCTTTGGAATTGAAAGAACTTCCTGAGCCTGAAATCGAATCCCAACCCAAATTGTTTGGTAAAACTCCAAAGGATCGAACGATGAATTCCAAGATTGATTTAGGAACTGATCTATCCAAGTAAATGACGTATGGTTTGAAGATCTCAACATTCGATGAAGATTGATTCGAAGATAGATTGGATAATGTGATTAGATTCGATGGGTTTGAACTTGATTTCCTTTCTACGAAATCATCTCCTAATTCAGTGATCTTTGCTTCTTCTGAACCTCCTTCCTCTTCTTCATCCTCTTCATCTTCATCATCTTGGATTCCTTCTCTTCCAATAGCTTTGATTTGTTTCTTTACGTCTTTGACTTTGACTTTCTTTCCTTCCACTTCTTTTCCTTTACTCTCGTCTGATTTGCTCTTGATCTCGTTTCCTTCCAATCTGAGAGCTCCCATTCCAGCTCCTCCTTCGTCTAGTTCTACGTCTAGCTTTGGTGGATAGACCAGATTCTCATCGTTGTATAACCTGAAAAGAACGAATCCGAGCAGAGTTTGGTAGAGTTCTAGGAAGGTAGAGAGTAGTCGGAAGTCGACGTCTGTTGGGACCTGTTTGAAGAAGAAGATTGGATATGACAAAAAGGTGTAAGTTGAAAGCGACACAGTTTATTATGGCATCCGAAGAGAAGAAAAGGAAGCAGGCAGACGGTTCGAAAACTCAAGAATGTATGCTTGTCCTTCTGCTCTTTTCTTCCTTCCTCTATCTCGATCCCGCTTCGACTCTCGTCTCAATCCATCTCATCTATACCATACAGCCCATTCTCATCATGCCACTTCTTCCAATGTACTCACCTGTTGAGTGAAGAGGTAAGGGACCAACCAAGTGACTTTTTCACCCTTGATCTCTGCCTGAAAGTAAGTTCCCTTTATACTGAAAAAGACTTTTCTCAAACTCTTTGTCCTGACTACATAACTCAACCATTCATTCTTGATTCTCTCACAACTTTCCAACACTTTAGGTTTGACGAGATTTCCACCAGTAGTATTCTTTTCACCAGGTAAAGGATTGTCTTTTCCAGTAGAAGGAAGAGTAGAAAACAGAACAATCAAAGACAAAGCGTCATCTAAATCTTTAAGAGAATCGTTAAAAGTAGGATATCTTTCTTTAATAATGTGATCTAATTTGTATTGAGGTTTTGATTCTTCCAATCCTTTTGCAGCCAACCATTCACCTCTTCCTAAAGCTTTGGTCAATTTCTTTGCGAATGTCTTGTGTTCTCTCAACTTTGTTAACACTGGTTCATGAGCCAAGTACTGAATGTCTCTGAGATAATAGAAAGTAGTTGGGGCAGTGGAACCCTTGTTTGCTCTCTTTGCATGTCGAGGAACTCGTGGGAAGATTCCTTTCAAGATGCATAACCTTCTGAAATCTGAAAGCGATACTTGCAACTTCTTCAACGACTTGCTTCGAGTAATGTAAGCTTTCGATGCTCCCTTTTCTCCTTTCTTTTGAATCTTGGCCATCTTTGAATAAGGAGAAGATGAGGATGAGGATGGGATGGGATGGGATGCAAAGCCAGCTTCGAAAAATTTCCTCAGATCGAAAACAGCGAGCCTCGGCGTTGGACTCTCGGAAATCTCATCTCGTCTCGTTCAAAAGTGTCTTGATTCAATAGATAAAATAGATACAGAACACTAGATCACAAACCGTCAAGGAAAGCTGTCGCTCTCCGATAAAATTCATCTCTCCATCTCCTTTACTCTTCTTCTTCATCATACTCGTCTTCGTCTTCGTCCTCTTCCTCTTCTTCCTCTTCACTCTCATCTGGATCTCCATAGTGTTCGTCATGCCAAGCATCGTAATCTTCTCTAGGTTCAGGTCTCTCATTTGCTTCTTCCCTTGAAGGTAAAATCCGTGACTTCTTCATGAACAAGGATCTAATGTCCTTGTCATTAGTATCTAGAGATTTCAGACTTGAGAATCCAAATCCAGAGAATCTTTTCGGAAGTTGAGTAAACCATTCTCCATATTTGTGCATCTTCAAAGATTCCAAAGCGGGGAAGTCCATGTACCTCTCTGAATCAAGATATTGTGTCAGATTGGGTATCTCTTCATCATCTTCGAAATTAAATTCTAAAGCTTTCAACTGCGATGAATACTTCCTAAGAAACTTGAGGAAAACTCTGAATGTCGATTTTGATTCTTCAGCTTCAGATGATCTATGGATGAAGCTGAAGTTGACCAGATTTGGAGCGGAAAAGTTAAAGAAGAAATCGTATAGAAATGGTTTCAAAGATTCTAATTGTAGTGATTCTAGATTTGGAAAGAATAAAATATCTTTTGTAAAAAGTTCTTGATCATCATCTTGAGTTCCTAAATGTTCTAACTTGATTTTTCTAAGAGTAGTTCTAGACTTGGATAAGAGATTCACTAGTTCTCTCGAAGTAATGATTGGATCTTCACTCAAACCCATATCAAGTCTAATCAAAGTCAACTCTTCTAAACTGTTTCCCATCCAGTTTTCCATCTCTTTCCAATCGATTTCATAATGACCTAGAACGAGATCCAGTTTGTTGAGTTGAACTTTTCTACCTTCGTGAGATGAAATCTTAGCTTACGAACCTCCATCTTTGTCCTTTTGGGATCCGTATGATCGTTATAAAGATTTAATCCAAATGACTTTAAGTTTGAGCATGTCATTGCAAAATCCCAAATGGCGTCTCCTTCTATGAAGCCAAATCTATCATTATAATACTTCATCTCCAAACTTTGAAGAGTATCCTTGAAAGGCTGCAATTTGACTGAAATTTGTTTCACTTCCTGCCATTCTAAACCACCTAGACCTCTGATAATGGAAGCCACACTGTTATTTCCAACAAACTTTGAAGCTGCATCGATCAATTTGAAAAGTTGTTGAGCAGATTGGGGTGAAATTGTAGCTCCATTCGGTTTCGACATGATAAAGTTCTTTGAACCATCTTCTCCGGCTCTGATATAAGCATGAGCTGGAACATTCAACTCTATCCTTCTCAGATTTGGGTAATTTGAGAGATCATCTAGGAACATCTGCAACATGAAGATGAAATCACTGTTAGAGTGGAAACTTTTCGTCACTTGAGAATTGAATGAAATCTCTTCCAAAGTTTGTTGATGTTCTTGAATCAATTCATAAAGTTTATACAAACCTGTACTTTCTGGACGTTTCTTTCGAGCAAAGTTGTCTCTGAAAGCTCCTATGTTGAGGGAAATCTTGAAGAGAGTCCTGTTCGGTAGTTTGAAAGAAAGATGCTCGAATTCATTGATGAACTTGTCCATTGAACATCCTTCGCCCCATTGTTGATGTGATAGATCAATCGACATGTTTGACGAGACAGAAGGAGAGGTTGCACTCGATGATGGTGATGGTTGGTGGTCAAGATTCAAGAACGAAAACGATGAAGATCATCAAGAATTCAAGATCGACGTCAGCTCGTCGAGACTGCAACAACTTCATCGACAAGAACTGTTTCCTTCTGCATCAGAATCGCTACTTTGTAAGTGAATGTGGACTGAAGAACCTCATTCAAAGATTGCAATAGGAAGAAGAAGAAGAGCAGATCCATGAGCCCACTCAGATTTCAAAATTCGACTTTTCCGAGGATTCTCGAGCCTCGAGCCTCTTCTTCTCCTTCTTCCTCAAATTTCTGACGTAGCGAAGATTCTGAAAGGCTCAGACTTTTCAAAATTGTCTCCTGTCGTTTGAGTAAACGGCTCTCCAGCTGAGCTGACGTCGAGACATTTGAAGACAGAATTGGTCGAGCCATCTTCACACACCAATCTAATCAAAGTAGAGCTTGAAAGCTTGAATCCAATGGAGAGTCATCTATACAAGCAAAGAAAAGAGAGAGAAGACAGGCCAAGTGGAAATCCTCTTCAGCCTCCAGTCCAATTGGTTTCATTTTCCCGCCTCCCCATCTCGAAATTTTCTTCAGCTATGATTCTCTACTCTTCGATCAAAGCGTAGCTGTTTAGGAAGAGATCCAACGAAGATTGGAAGGAAAGATCTCACCCGGTTTGGAAGCGTCGCCAACTGCGTTCGTTGGAAGATGGAACATGAGATGGAGCGACGTCGTCAGCATCTCTCTCACTCCTGTTGTCCTGGATAGCGGAGTCACTCATTCACTCACCCATTTCGCCTTCTTCGGCCTTCCTCAATATGACCCTCCCACTCGTAAACATCTCCTCCTTTTCTAGTCTCTCTCTGTTGCGAGTCCAGTTTTCTATGTTTGCAGGTATTCCTTCAGGTAAGACAGGAACCTTAGGAACTATCACCTCTTTCAACTTGGGCAAAGATGAGCCTCTTGATCTGATAAATTGAAGTAGAAGATCGTCAGCTTCAAATTTCTCGTCGTCATAATGAGGTAACCAGATGACCTCCAAGCTAGAGGGAATGACCATTGTTTCATCGCAGACTTGAAGCCAATGCAGAATAAAACCGTCCAAAGTCAGCATTTTCATCAACTTGAAGTTGGAAAAACAGGTACTGTTTGGATGACCTTTTCTGACCACTAAGCCGAATAATCTGAGATGCAGAAGCGAGTTGAATGATTGATGAAGAACCGTCAAGCATTCCGTGAACACGAGCGTGTTGTCTCCCTCTCTTGAGATTTGACCATTGCCAATGATTTCCAGCGATACTAGTCGATTTGTGTTCACGCAACGAAGAAGTTGCGAGACCGCGAATGTCTTCTGATTGCCTTGAGCCGAATGTCTGTAAGATTCTTCCTGTAACCCCCACCAAGTCTTCGATTTCGCATCATTCCAAACGAATTGAACATTCAAAGATAGTTTGGAAACCTGAGATAAGCCTTCAACCGTATCACCAAATTCCAATAAAAAGTTAAAGTCCTCGATGGAATATTCCATTCCCAGCGTTGCCGTTGAAAGTGAAGGGACGAAAAGCAAGAGCCATATGCCGTTCCTCACGGATAGATTACTTTCGTTGCCTGGTTCGCATATAGCGAAAAGTTCCTTGAGAGAATTGGTGAGGAACGCATGACGCTTGTAAAATAAACCGGGGATGTAAACGAATGATCCAATGATCAAAGTCTCGATGGTAGGAGAACTGCAAAAGATATTAGACGAGAGCATCTCAAGCCCTTGTTGAAATCTGATCTGGTTGTCTACTGAAGGAGAAAGAATGGAGCTTGCTACGATTTGATCCAATAAAAGAGATCTTGTCGTTTGACTGACGCCAGCTGGTAGTCCTTTGACGTGAAGTGATCTGACCAGACGTCCATTATTCTCCCTCTGGAATAGATTTTGGATGCTGATTAAATCAGTTCCATAGAATGTGACGTTCTCAAGTAGAGCAGGGAAGTAGGAATCAAAGTTTTTTCTGCAACTTAGAGCGATCGCTCTCAGAGTGGAGTCTCTCGTTCTGTTGGAAGTTTGCGAAGATACAAGATCCATCAGAATGCATGTCTAAACAGACTTTAGGAAAATCGGAATGAGATCTGAGAGAATCAACCTTCGACTCACTTCTTTGCCTTCTCCTTTTCTTTGAAGTGATTGCTTTCATCATCTACCCATCCTTTGACCACCTCGACGATGGCTAGAGCGACGTCTTGTGGGATTGAATCCAGAGTGATAGTTTTCGATGCTTCTTGCTCTTGCTCGCTTTGTTGCATCATGTTTCAATTTGAGGAGTGAGTGGTTGAGAACGAAGAAGCAACTTTTCCAATCCTTCCATCTTCCCTTTCGACCACTCGCATCCGAATTTCCGTTTCGTCTCCTTTTTGATTCGTCTTCGATTTTGCTCCTTTCACCTGCAAATCTGAATCAACGAGCTCCCGCACTTTATCATCTTTGGCATTCAAATTCCTTCTCGTCCAAGTTCCATCCACATTCGTTCGAAATCCGAAGTCATCGCTTTCAACTTCCCAATGCCTTCTTCAAGGATCAAGTCGCTTCCATCAGATGTAGTCCTAGCCATTATTGCATACTTGGACTCTCAAACAATGATAAACTGTAGAAAAGTCTGTCGTCATTGGCTAGACGTTGTGGAAGCTCACAGATTTCTATGGGACTACTTCTGGGTTCGACAAGACAAAAGAAAGGTACTAGTCAATATGCTTCGTCTCTTTTCTTCAAAATCAAAGCAAAAGATCAAAGTCTTCGACCTTTACTCAAGCGCAAGGGAGCGTCCTTATTCACGGTCGATCACAGAAAAAGCAGTCACGGAGATTCTTCTCGAATCCACGGACTCTCTCAAGATTTGGTCTCATGTCTCTTCCACTTGGGATGATGACAATTCGAAAGTATTCCTTCTCAATCACTCTCAGTTCAAGAGTCTCGAAACTTTCCGCGGGGGTTACAGGGCGAGTCCTAGCATCTTTGAGGTCAAAAAGACTCAAGAGCTCAACAAAAGCCAGATCCAAATGGTCCCATTCAACAAGACCTTCTCTTCTTTTGTTGGTCCTTGGCTTTCGGACCCAAAACATTATAAATCCTTTCTGAAGAGTCACATGTCAACGCTAGTCCATGCAAAGTTCGATGTTGAGCCTCTGCGTGGATCCATCAAGTTCAATTTCCCTCAACTTCGAGTTCTCGAGATTCCTGCTCCTCTATTCGAATTTCCATCCTCCTGGAGCTCTCCTCAGCTGAGAATCCTCTGCTTAGGAGTCAAAGAGAACTACCGTCTCGTCAAGAATCTTCCACTCGGTGTCGAGCAAATTTGGCTCCTGCCAAAGTTTGGATGGGGTGTCGCTTCTCTCGCAAGTGATTGTCTAGATCCCCTCAAGAATTTCTGTCCTAGAGTCGAAGTACTGAGAATTGATTGTCCAATCGCTTTCCATCTAAAGGCAATCATAGATGTGGTCAAGACTCGTAAAAAAGCTGCCGAAGAAGGTTTGAAGGTCCAGGGCATGGAAATGAGAGCAATCAGAAAGCTTGTCATAGATTTCAGAGACTTGAAAACGGAATCTCTCTGTCAACTTAGAGAGTTGGTACCTGAGGTAGTAAGCTCTTGGGATGGTGTTAGAGAGATCGTCATACATTGTTGATAACGACGCATGTGAGTAAGATCGCTCTTTTACTTCGCTCCCCATCTATCACCTTCTAAATTTCTTTTTTTTTTCTGTTTGTATCTTTCTCGCATCAGAATCTTCCCTTCGCGAGAAACCTCGGGAGGCCAGAGAAAGGTTTAAATAGGCGAAGGAGGGTGAGAGTGAAAGCTCAAACAATGGGAGTCGAAAATTGTAGTTGCCGTTCTGTCTCAGTCGAAATAGTCACAGTCGGAGTGAATTCGAATGTCTTTGTCGCGAATAACAGCACGTCTAAGAGATCTGGAGAGATGAGTCAACATGTGGAACGAGTAGACATCAGAAGTCTGTCCGTCGACGGATTGAAACAGACATCTCTGGTCGAAATCGCAGCTGACTTCCTCGTGACTTTGCTTGTTTGGAAAAGAGACAAATAGAAAACAATCAAGTCTAAGAAGAGTCGAACAATTTCGATTTGCCCAAAATTCGTCTACGCAAACCACCAAAGCAAGAAGAAGACCCAAAAAATGAGGAAATTGTCTTCAACCTCCTCGTCTTCAACCCCCAGTCCAATGATTTCGTCCTCCCGCATCTCCATCTCAGATTCTTCTGCAGATATCATTCTCGATGCTCTAACCAAAGCAGAAACTAAGAAGAAATTAAAGGAATAGTCGAAAGGAAGACCTCGCCTGGCTTGGAAGCGTCACCGACTGCGATTGAAGACGGGGCATGCAGAGATTGAAAGCGACTTTGTCGGTATTTCTTTTCGATTGTCCTAAATGATCAGAACAGTTTGAAATCACTCATTTACTCACTCTGTTCACCTTGTTTAGCCTGCCATAACTTGACCCTCCCACTCGTAAAAATCTCTTCCTTCTCTAGTCTCTCCCTCATGCGAGTCCAATTTTCTACGTTTACGTTTACAGCTAAATTACCAGCGAAGATGGGAGCCGCAGGAACTATAACCTCTCTCAATTTGGGTAAAGATGAGCCTCTCAGTTGAATAAATTGAAGTAGATGATCATCAGCCGAGAATTCTTTGTCTCTATAATTGAGTAACCATACAACCTCCAAGCTAGAGGGAACAGCAAGTTTTTGACCGCCAACATGAAGCCCATACAAGATTGTATCATCCAGAGTCAACATTTTGACGTTCTTGAAGTTGGAAAAACATCTACTGTCTGGTCTGTCTTTTCTGAATGATAACCCGTATAATCTAAGATGAAGAAGTGAGTTGAAAGATTGATGAAGACCAGTAAGACATTCCACCAACAAGAGTGTATCATCTCCCATTCTTTGATTTTGACAATTCCCGACGATCTTGAGTGAAACGAGTTGATTTGTGTTCACGCAACGGAGAAGTTGAGAGACCGCGAATGTCTTTTGATTGCCTTGAGCCGAACGTCCATAATGCTCTTCTTGCAATCCCCACCAAGTCTTTGACTTTGCATCATCCCAAATAAATACGATTCCCAATGATAGTTTGGAAACACGAGATAAACCTTCGACTGTATCACCAAATTCCGATAGGAATTGCAGATCCATGACAGAGAAGTCTAGCGCTAGCGCAAATTCTGAGGCTTGAGGGACGAAAAGTAGCAGCCATACGCCATTCTTGACAGATAGATTGCTTTTCCCCTCTTTTGGATCACTGGAAATGTAGAGCTTCTTGAGAGACTTGACGAGGAATGCATGACGCTCGAAAAACAAACTGTTAATGTACCTGGGTGGTTCGATAATCAAAGTTTCGATTGCAGGAACACTGCGAAAGATACTAACCATAGTTAGATCAAAACCTTGCTCAAATCTGATTATATGGTTCACTGAAGAAGGAAGGCCGGAGATTGCTATAAAGTCGTTCGCCAGAAGAGATTTCTTTGTTTCACTAAATTCAACTGATAGCGTTTTGACGTGGAGTGATCTGACTAGATGTCCGTAGTTTTCCCTCTGGAGCAGACTTCGAGTACTGATCAAATCAGTTACACTGATTGTGACATTTTCAAGTAGAGCAGGGAAGTAGAAATGAAAGTTTTTCCTGCAACTTAGAGCGATCGCTCTCAGAGTGGAGTCTCTTGCTCTGTTGGCACAAGAACGATGAAGAAAGTTTGTGAAGATGCTAGATCGATCAGAATCCTTGACTGCATAGACATCAGTCAAGTCAGAATGAGAGACCCAAGACTCGACTCACTTTGTTGCCTTTTCCTTTCCTTGGAAGGTCTTGCCTTCTTCTAGAACCCATCCTTTTACGATCTCGCCAATGACTAGAGCGACGTCTTCTGGAATTGATTCAAAAGTAGCTCGTTTCTTGATAGTCTTCGATAATTCTGGCTCTTGCTCGCTTTCTTGCATCATGTTTCAATCTAAGTAGTGAGTGGTAAAGAAGAACGAAGAATTAAAGCGACTTTTCCAATTTTTCTATCTTCCCTTTCGACCACTCGCATCCAACTTTCTGCTCTTGGTATCTTCCTTTTCGATTCGTCTTTGATTCTTCTCATATTCCTCAAACAAATTATCAACTTCACAATGCAAGCTATCAAAGACAATCTTGATCCCATTCAAGAACTCCCAAACGAAATGTTCTCGTCCATTCTCTCGTTCCTCCCTCCTTCATCAATCGCTCACTCCAGTGCTGCATCAAGACTATGGCGTAGTACTATCTTATCAAATCCAACTCTACACCAAGAGATCGATCTGACATCCATGTTGGCCAACTTACCAATCCTTTATCACTACTCTAGGCTTTCTTCCCTTGCCCTGAATCAAGTGGTCAAGCTTTCCCTCAATCTCACTCCGTTCTACAACGAATTCAGTCAGAATCTGGAACAAGAGAATCGAAGTTTCTCCGGTCTGGATGTCCTTCTGTCAATGATCCAGAACTCCAAAGAGACGATGAAAGAGCTCAACAATCAACATCACCCTCAACGAACTTGAAGAAGAAGAGGATCTCAAAGGGGAGATGGTTCCTTTTCTCGTTCGTCTTTTGCAAGGTCTGGAAGCTTTCGGTGTCTTGCAAGTATCAACATTAGTTCCAATTGGGTTTGCTTTTCATTGTGGAGACGATAATCCAACTTCCAAAGCTTTCATCGTTCGTAACTCACTTGGGACCAAATGTGGAATGCACGGACTAAGCGATGCCGTGGATCTGATGGATGCAGCTCAGAACTTTACACAGAAGAACTCATACAGAGAGCTCGACTTCGAAGAACTGGACGATTCTCTCAACAAAGAGCAGAGCCTTGCCCTGCTGGAGCGGCTGACTTTCTCTACTTTTACCATGAAGCGACTCGGTCTGGGCTTTTTCGCGCTCGAGACGGCAGTAGAGCTGTGGGAGTTTGCACTTCGGTTCAAGAATCTCGAATCTCTCAAAATTTACCTCAGTGGAGAGGGTCGAGAAGAGGTAAATAGAGAGAGAATTCAAGTCTCTAAAGTTATACCTCCAGCTGACAGTCTTAGAGAGCTTGAAATTGAGACTCACCTTGTGAAATTAGATTGGGAATCCATCGCAAGATGGACTGGTGGAAAATTGGAAGCTTTGACCTTGAGTGTGGATTCAACTGCTAGAAACGAGAACCCCCTCCTCTCATCCCGCTCATATACATCTATCATTTTCGATTCTCAGCAAACTCTCAAGAAGCTCGAGCTCAATAGCTCGGGCCAAGAAACAGCTGGAATGATCTTAGAGTACAACAACATGCAGCTAGCGGCTTAAATCTTCCAAATCTCGAGGTTCTCCGTCTCTTCTCCCCTGATTCTACGCTGAGTCTCTTTGCAGATCTTTATGCAAAGAGACTTCAGGAATTAAAGATTTGTGGTTTCGAATCTAAAACTGAAGATACTTTCAACGATCTAGCCAACATTCTAAAGGGTCAATCTGCAACTCTCGTGACTCTAGACATTAACTTCGGCGACGTCTTTGGCTATCAACCTCCAGGACCTTTCACCTTCAAGCGCCTGAGAAAACTTCACGTCCGGGGATCTGACGATTCTTTTGTTGAATGGATGTCTCATATTCATTATCCCAAATTGGTTTCTGTCCCTCGTTACTGGAGCAAGAGCATGGATTTGTACCACAAGTTCAAACCTAATGCTCCACACCTCAAAGCCCCAAAAAGAAAGTGATGTTGGTTTGAAGTTGAAGAGAGATACCAAGAAAACAGAACTCAAGAAACATAGCTTTTTCCAATGAGACAAGGCCATCAACAGATCAGGTGGGAACAGGCGAAACGCGAAAGAAGCAAACCTCAAGAGCTCGACTTACGGCATCTCTCCCTAGTCTTCTGACGCTTCAGCATCTGTGATTCAGAGCTTATATCCTTTCGATTTTGATATTCCACCCCTCCCTGCTCGCATTTCTCCCTTCTTCAAGCCCACTTTTGATATATCTCAGACTTAGCCACCTGACAAGTTTTCTGTCTCACTTCCGTCCACTTGTCCCCTTGCCTTCAGTTTCTCGACGACTCGATTCTATAATAAAGACTTGTGTTCTTCATTTGATAGTGTGAGAATTGCTTCGAGAGGTGGCGTGCCTTTCTGGTCGCGACGAGATGCGAGCGAGTGATGATGAAGAGCTCGACTTTCGATCCTTGACATCAACACACAACTTTCATCTAGCCAGCCAAGATGGAAGGGATCCTGAAAAAGGAGTTGAAAGACTGGCAGAGAAACTTCCGTGCAAAGGTAAGCAAGAACGAAGGTTACAAGGCAAAAAGATGGAATCAATCGCTGACTCCATCTCCCCTTCTTCATCTTGTCCTACCCCTAACCTCTTATCACTCAGCATGGAAGAGAGCCATCTCGAGCAGACATGGCTAAACACCCAGACATTGCGTCTACTTATGATACATGGCATGCAATCAAGAGTGCAGCTGGGAATGAAGCTTCAACTTCTGACAATCGTAAAAGCAAGCAATCATCTTCAACGTCTTCATCTTCAAAGCAAAGATCTGACAAATCCAAATCCAATTCTACATCTTCCAAATCCAAGAATCCATCTTCATCTTCTTCATCCAATCCGTTCAAGACTCCCACCAAACCCAAAGCGAGTTCAATCTTCAAAACTCCCACTTCCAATCATCGATCTACATCTGAATCTGCTCCTCAAGATCCATTCAAAACTCCATCCAAATCTACTCCAAATCATTCATTCACAACTCCAAAATCCATAGTAAAGGCCAAGATGCCATCTCCATCTCCAACAACAAACTCAAACGCATCTAGATTCTATTCAAAAACTACAATCAATTCTCCAGCAAGACTAAAGGCTGCAATCGCTTCTCATTCAACTACTTCTCCAAACAGATTGGGTTCGGTTTATACTCCAAGAACTAAAGCTAGGAAAAGATTGAGAGGCGAAGAAGTTCCACCAACTCCAGATGGATTGTCTAATAGACCTACAAAGAAGAGATTCGGTTCTGGTTCTTTGAATGCTAATCTTAATTCTATTGGTGAGGATGAACCGGATACAGGCGGATCTTTGAAAGTTGATGGTCATGGAAATGGATCCGGTGCCTTTAGAAATGGATTGGCAGAGAGGAAGATCTCGAATGGAAAGAATGGTATCAATGCTTTGTTGGCAAATAAAGGAAAGGGCAAGGAGAAAGAGCTGCCAATGTCAAGCAAGAATATGAAGTCTTTGGACAATGATGAAATGGAAGATGATGAAGACGAAGATGTAATTGGAGCTTCACCTATACGTCCAGCGATTGGGAAAGAGGCTGAAAAGAAATTCAAACCTCTTTTCGGTGGCCAAGGTTTATTTGGATCTCAATTGGCAGAATCATCTTCAAAAAGCAATTCCAATAAATCTAGAAATCTACAGCAGGAAGATTCGATGGACATTGACATGGATCTAGAAGAGGGAGATGAGATTGGAGAAAAGTTACCTTCGTCTTCAACAGAATCTTCAATTTCCAATTCCGATTCTAATCCTTCATCTCCAACTCATTCTACTGACAACACGACTCCTATGGATGAAACAATGGCAAGCAATGAAGTGATTGAACCCGAGAAGAAATCGAAGAAGGTCACTAAATTGATTCCTCAGGTTTATACTACTGAGATTTCAGACGATGAAGGAGCTGAAGTCGAAGCCAAGAAAGCTTGGGAAGCTGTTCGATCCAAAAAGAAAGATAGCAAAAGTAATGGAAAAGGGAAAGGGAAATCAGTTGAATTTAAAGATCAAGACGAAGAAATGAAAGGGATTTCACCTTCTAAGAAAACTACTATTGTCATCAGGCCTTATCAGAGAAACGGAACTTTGGATCATAGAACTCTTTCTAATTCTTCGAACAATTCGAGGAATAGCTCAACACCTACACTGGAAGCAGAACAAGAGGATGAAGATGATGATGAACATTATGGAATATTGGACTATTCTTCCAATCGAAGGTTCGGATCTCAACAACCTCAATCTCAATCTCCTCAAAAGCCAACCTCCTCCCTACCTCGTACTTTAGCTGGTCTTTCACTTATCTCTCCAAAAGCAAAAGGTCAAAAAGCTAGAATGTCGGAAAAGAATTCACAAAGAGCTTATTTGAAATCGTTATTTCACAATGATTATTCACAAGATGATCTTTATGAAAGAGAGACTAAAGAGTTGGAAGCTGATATCGAATCTACTCATGCTTCTAAACTGGAACAAGATAAACTTCTAATCAATTCCGGTGGTGTTGGAGAAGGAGAAGGAGAGGTGGAGAGTAAGAAAGTCACTTGGGGAGAAGCAAAAGCAAATGCTAAAGATAAGAATTTACCCAAACAGAAGGGAAAAGGTAGAGGGAAACCTAATAGTCACAAGACCAAGAAGGAAAGAGAAGAAGAAGAAAGGAAGGAAAAGGAAAAGGAATTGAAGTCGATCGAGAAGAAGAAAAGGTTGAAGGAATTGGAAGAGAAGAGAAAGAGGGGTTTGGTCTTTAATAGAGCTGGGAGATCTGGAGTTGGAGATGATGAAGATTCTGGAAAGAAGAATGATTACGATGAAGATGAGGATGAGGATCAAGAAGATGATTCAAGTGATGTCGAGGTGGATGACGAAGGTCAAGAAAGAGATTTCGAAGAGGATGAAGATGGAGAAGAAGAGGAAGGAGATTCAAGCTTTGCTCTTCGAGGTAGAGGGAAGACGAAGAGGAAAAAGAGACGAAATCATGAAGAAAGTGATGAAGATTGGGCTAGTGAAGTCAGTAGCGAAGAGTATGGATTGGGAGATGGTAGAATGGACAATGACGATGTACTTTAAGACTCTCTTTCAAGCTTCTCCGTGATCTCTTCTTCATTCAATGTATTGTTTTTTATCACTTGTATCATTCTTTCGAATCGAGCTCGTGAGGTCACGTGAGTTTGAAGGCCATATAATCTTGATTTTCGACTTGTCTTTTCTTCTTCCCGAACACTCACTCAAATCTAACGATGTCGTCAGTCGATCTTGCTGATCTGGAAGCTGCACCTCCTCCAAGAGTTCTCAGTTGCATGAAGTGTAAAGGTAGCAAGATACGCTGCATAGAAGTCCCAGGATCCAATCGTTGCGTCAATTGTACAAAGAGAGGAATAGAATGCGTCAGACCAGAATCAAAAAGAGTACGACATTCCAGAAAGTGAGTAATCCTCTCAATCTTCTTCTCTCTTCCCTTTTCATCTTTACATAACTGAGTTCGTACATCTTTTTCTCTTTCACAGACCTCGTCCTTCGACTTCTACATCGGATCAACAAGAAGCTGCATCCCAATCTCCTTCAGCTCTTCCAGATCGAAATCTTCAACCCCACGCTTCCTTCTCTTCTCCCGCGGCTTCATCTTCTTCCAATCGTCTGACTCCTAGTGTCGATCATCAAGCATCAACTTTCAACAATACTCAAATCGATAAACCTTCACTCAATCATCACAGCTCTTATCAAAGTCAAAGATACACTTTCAGCTCCACAACTCCCATCTCTTCTGAAAGAGAGAATCCACAATCTCAACCTCCTCAGGAACCACAACCTCATGCTTCAACTTCAGCTGCGGGAGCTCAAGAATTCGTGGATCAGACTGAGAAAGCGACGGATCCGGGTTTACCAGCGCTCTACAATCCTTTGAAACTTCTTGGGTTGTACATGAGTTCTGTATGTGTCTTCTCACTTTCTATAAAGCTCTAATATTTTTAAACTGACAGCGTTCTCTATTTGGATTTCTTCTTTCGATCCGAAACTCCAGGGAGCTTACGTTCCAAGAACCGACGACTATCCAAAGTTGAATCCTCTTCAATGCGGCCTAATTTCCTCAGCAAGAGCCTCACAATTCGTAACTTTCTTCATGAATGAATTGAACGCAAGTCTCTGTTTAGTAGATCCAAAAATGTATTCCTACGAGATCATTTCCAAACATCCATCTCTATTGACAGTGATTTGTTTAATCGTTTCCAGAATGGAGGATGACGAGGAAGCAGCTCAGATATGTGAAAGACTTCAATTTCATTTCGAAAATACAGTTTATCCTGCTGTTGTCTTGGAAGGTTATAGAACTACAGAGATTGCGATCGCTTTTTTGTTTTATGCTGCTTATCATCCTGGTACTACGAGTTTGAGAGAGGATCGTACTTGGACTTATGCTGGACATTCTTTGAGAATGGCTATTGAATTGGATTTGAATAGTAGGATTCATTCAGGTGGCTTGAATAAGAATGATGAGAAAATGCAGAGGTTGTTTCGAAATCGTGAGAGGTGAGTATCACTTCGTGTTACGTTTTGCTTGTTTAGCACTCCTAGATATCCCTTTGACTTAGATTATGACTTTCTCATTCACTAACTTCCGAAACGTCTCATTCAGAACATGGATCAACATTTGGGTGAGTCACAGATAGTCTCAGGTAGAACAAGAGAGACGAAGAAGAATCAAAAAGCTTTTGTGTTCGCGACGGTGCTACAGATTGCTCATTATTCGCTCGCTTTCCTTTTCTCTTCAACTTCACGGACAGCTTTTCGATCAGAGCATGTCGTCTCAAGCGGGAGTGAGGCCTTCCCTTGGAGAACAAGGTATCATTGCTACTTGCTCGACGTGGCATCTCTCTGAATTCAGAGTACCTGGAGATGGTGCTTTGGTAGCTCAAGTTCAACTTAGAAGGCTCTTCACTCATCACAAGGAGCTTTTCGAACGCCTAGGATTGCTTTGGCATCGTAATGACTCTTTGCCTTTCGATTCTACCAAGCTCCTTAATATCGAGTTCTATCTGAAGAGTCTCGAAGACAGCTTTACTTCTTGGAATACTCAGTGGCTTGATGTCGAACCTGGAACAAAGAGAGGAGCTAGACTGAAAGGTGAGTAAGCTGACTCTAGATCGATAAGCTCTAGATCGATGCCTTGCTTCCACCAAGCAAGATCTTGATGACTACTCCTCGTCGATCGAGAGCGCTCGAGTTTCGACTGAACCTTTCTTCGCTTGCCTATCTTTCAACAGTCTACTCGCTTTATGCAAAGGTCTTCTTACTATCGATGCCTCTTCAAAGCTTCTACAAGAATACCTCAGCCGCTCTTCCTATCTTTATGAGCATGTACGAATGCGTGGTAGCATATCTGGAAGAATTCATCGGTGGTAAAGCAGTTCCAGCTTTCAACTCGACTCAAAATTCGACCTTCGTTCATGGAGCTTACGTCTCGATCATGGCTTTGAAGCTCACTACGCTTTCAACAAAGTATTCCTTCATTGACGTCGATCACATCCTTCATTGGGTATCACAAGTCGTCGAAGCTTTCCACGTCGCTGCAAATTCAACAAAGCATCGAAGGTCTCCAGCTGCAACTTATGCGGGTTCTCTTCAAAAGCTCCTCAACGATTGCATTAGTCGCAAGAACAGTTCTGGAAATCAGAATGGAAGAGATCATTCTAATCAATACGGACAAGAACATTCCAATTCTATCTTACGTCAAGGTCAACCTTCTGCGACTTCTACAGCCATGAGCTTGTCTAGTCCCGGAAACCTTCTCTCTGCGCCTTTGGGATACAATGTAGGACCGAGTCATTCAGGCAGTCCTTATGCCCCTGCGATTGACCCTCAGGAGAACGTGAGTGACCTCAGAAACGAGAACGTTTCCCACCTCGGACTTCCCTTTTGAACGAAATCATCTTTTCTCTCCTGCCATCCTCCATTCCAGTTTCAGAATGGTTTCCCTGCTTTCGAAGGAGAAGGTAAGGATCTGAAATCGCGTCTTTCGAAATCGCTTCAGCTCAAGCTGATCCCACGTTTGTTTCATTTCTTCCCCTCAGGATTTTTCGATGCTTTCTCGGATCGTGCTGCTCTGAGTGATGCGGAATTTTTGGCACTTTTGAATCAACCTTACGACCAATAACAATGTAATTTTCACTTCTCTTTGCAAACGGGTTGGATCGAACGCCCCCTTATCTTGCTCGAGCGAGATCTCTGCTCGGCTCTCCGAGCTTGAAAATTTCTTCCTGATGCTTGAAGAAAGATCTTCTTCTTCCTTCTTCGACACCTCATCTCCTCTTCTCCTTTCCTAATGTCGACTCGAACTTCCAAAGAAATGCCCACTCGAAGCCCAAGTCTCGAAAAGGTTGTCGAAAATGACAACGCAAACGAGAATGTCGAATCGCTGGACCATGGCGTGTTGAATCTCAAACTACTCAGCCCTCTGGGGATCACCATAGTCCTGCTCACTGGGTTTGCACAGTTTAGTATCAACATCCACCTTATCAGACTCCAAACTCGTCACTCTCTAACGAAATCTTCAACTCTCTTCGCACCACCCCTCATCTTCCCAGACTTTTAGACAATATCTCCCTTTCTGGAGTCACTCTCGCTCTACCAAACATTGGCGAAGACCTCGGAATCGAAGGAACTGAATTGTCCTACATGATTTCTGCCTATGCGATTTCGTTCGGCAGTTTGCTGCTTCTCGCTGGCGGCCTATCTGACCGCTATGGACAGAAAATGATCTTCTCCTTCGGAATCCTTCTAGTAGGAATCTGCTCTTTGATCATTTCCTTTATGGATTCTGTAATCACTATCCTGGTACTGAGAGGAATACAAGGAATAGGAGCGGCTGCCTCTGTTCCCTCAGCTTTAGGATTTCTTTCTCTCGCTTTTCGCGAAGAAGATAGGAAACCTGTTCTGGCGATCTTTGGAGGTGAGTTCCAAGTCAGATGACGACAGGTCTTCAAAAAAGTTCGTTGACAATGAGCTCTCTATTCTTCTCTTGCAGCTTTTGGAGGAGTTGGCTTTACTCTCGGTCTCATTTTAGGAGGTCTCGTCTCTTCTACAGTCGGTTGGAGGTGGATCTTCCGAATCATATCTATACTGGCTATCGTGACCTCCATCTTATCTTTCATCTGTCTACCTCAACTCGAGAAAGAGATTGGCTCAAAGAAAGGAAGACTCGATTACGTTGGAGCTTTTCTAGCGACTGCGGGCCTCGTGCTACTGATCTTTGCATTCACAAGCAGTGAATATGGATGGAGCTCAGCAACTATTCTAGCACCTCTTCTAATTTCGTTCGCGTGCTTGGGACTCTTCGTCTTTGTGGAACACAAGATCGACAATCCTTTGATGCCTCTGTCGATCTGGAAAGCTAGAAACTTCGCTTCCCTTTGGTTTTGTGGACTCTTACTTTACATTTGGTGGCAAACGATCACCTATTACATCACACTGATCTGTCAAGAAGTCTTCGGCTTGAGTGCTATTGGTACTTCCATACGTCTTATCGTAAGTCACTCAAATCTTAAAAGTCGTCTTGAAACGGCTGAGGTGGACGTATTGTTGACCTCTTTTCCTTGTCACCGTTCTGGTTTCGCAGCCTATTGGAATCGTTGGGTTCTTCGGTAATATCTTGGCTGGGTATCTTCTTCAAAAGTTTCAGATTAAATGGATTCTAGTTATCGCTCTGTCTGGATGCTGTCTGCGTAAGTCTTTCGAAACGAGTCGTCTCGGCGTGAGCTTCAGAACTGACTTTCGATCCTCTTCTTTCCCAACTCTCTCTAAAGTCACAATTCCAATTCCACTCATGTCGACTTCACCACAATTTCATGGCCATCAAGTCTTTACGCACGTTCTAGTGTTTGCTTGTCTAGCACCAATCTTCATTTCGACGGCATACATTTGCATCAACACTGCGATTCTTCTATCTCTTCCACGTTCAGAGCAGTCTCTAGCAGGTGGAATGGCAAACACTGCCTTCCAATTAGGCTGTGCGATCGGTCCTGCGTTATCATCGACAATTCAAGCTTCTTCAATCCCATCTCAAGCGACGAAGCTGAGACAGAATCTGAGCAACGAAGGAGCTATGATGTATCAATTCAGACCACCTCTTTGGTTCCTAATGGCGGCAGTGGGATTTGCAGCCTTGCTGGCTCTGGCAACCGTTAGAAATGTCGAAGAAGTCAAAGAGAAAGATGTAGAGATCCAGGAAGGTGAGGGAGAGAAGGAGGTCGCAAATCAATAGATGCTCTCGTTTCAAGTTTCAGTCGCACATTATAGACACAATAGATCAGTTCTCCCTCTTTTCATACTCGTTCAATCTCACTCCATATCTTCAATTCAATGTTATAGACGCATCTCATAGACACATTATTTTACGATCGAATCACGCTTTTCAATTTTCTCTCCGAGTGACATCTCGAGCCTTTCATTCACCTGAAGGAGTTGCCTCGTGAAACTCTCATTTCACAAGCTCAGAAAGTTGAAATGTCTTCGTTTCTGAACATGTAGAGTTCTATTTGCTTGATAGTTACATTGTTTTCATTCTATTTACCTCTTTGAGTTCTTGGATAGTGAGTCACATCCATCAGATTGAGCACTCTTGCCTTTGAACACCTCTACTTCATCTTTATGGCAAAGTGTATCCACCATCGATGACAATCGAACTTCCGGTCATGTACGAACTTGCATCGCTCGCTAAATAGAGATAGATACCTTTGATCTCTCTCGTGTGACCTTGACGTCCCATTGCAGCCATTCTGAATGCCTCAGCTTGAACTGCAGGAGCTGCACCTAGAGCAGTCTCGATGTATCCTGGACACACGATGTTCTGAAAAGCGAACGAGAAGAGATGAGGCAAAGGTTAAAAGGCGAACGAGAAGAGATGAGACAAAGGTCAGTTGAATTTCATCGAGGCTCATCCCTCTCTTCTCTCTTTCTCCCCGTCCCTCTTCACGTATCATACTCACAACGCGAGCAAACTCTCTCCATTCTCTGGCTAGAGACTTTCCTAAATGAGTGACGGCTGCCTTGGTTGAGTTGTAGCAACCTTGGTCCTGTGTTAGAGAGCGGATCAGCAGGGAGACAACAACCGCAAATCAGTCAAAATACAGACAAAGCTCGATCTGATTACAAGAACTCACAGTTGGAACGTTAACAATGTACCCTGACATTGAACCTCCAGTTTTTAAAAGAGAGAGAGAGACAAGAGGGAGATCAGTCGAAGACAAGCAAAGTTGTAACCGTAAAAGTGGACTTACTTGTAATGATGAGGTTTCCACTGCCTTGCTCTTTGAAGATCTCTCCAGCTGCCTTGGCACAGTAGAACACGGCGTTGTAGCTTGAAACAGAAGAGGAAGGAAGTGGGAAAAGATTCAAATTGAGGCCTCGTCTTCGACTGAGACTCGATCCTACTTACTTTACATCGACGACTCTCTTCCACTCTTCGAGGGATTGCTCCAAGATTCCACCTGGGAAAGCAGTACCAGCGTTGGCGATCTGAGAATAGAAAAGAGAGAACAGGAAGACTTTAGTATTTCTCGAGAGAAGCAACGAACAAAAAGAGACTGATAAGAGGTTGCAAGCCAAAATCTTCAACATGCTCGAAGTACTCGATCTCCGCTTCTTGCCTCCTAGTGAACGAGCAGTGACAATTTTGGGTACTTTTAATGATCATCTCCAAAAATGATCCAGAGGCCATACGAGCTGACTGAGGCCCACCACAGTTTGTCCTTCCCTCTCCACTATCAAAATCTTCTCAAATTTTTTTCTGCTCCTCTCACCCAAACTTCTGACACCCAATTTCTCTCTTTGGCTCGCCATCTACATTGCATTCCACACTCACGAATACGTCGAATCTACCGAAATCATCTCTAGCAGCGTAGATGGCCTTTCTACATTCTTCTGGATCAGTGACAGAAACTTGATAAGCCTTTGCTTTGATTCCATACTTTTCTTCCAAACCCTTGGCCTTCTCTACAGTCTCCTTGTTTGAATTATACCAAAGAGCTAAGTTAGCACCTGCTTCTGCCATGGCTTCAGCAACTGCGAATCCGATCTGCGAGGATAAGAGAGAGACATGGAAATGAAGGAAAGGTGAGAAGAAAGTTGCAAGATTCTCCAGGATCTCTAGAAATGCTCGATGAAAGACTTAATGGGTCAATGGATATCAATCTTTGATCTATACTCACTCCAGCACCAGCACCAGAAATGCAGACCAACTTTCCTGAGACGCTCTTGAACTGCTCAAAGACAGAGTCAGAGACATTTGGGTAAGGCTTTGGGTTTGGTTTTGCGTTTGGGTCGGCTTGCATTGACATAATGAGATATTTCGAAGAGGGAGTGGGAAGTTGGGAGGAGGAGAAGAAGCAAAGAGGGAGGAGAGAGAAAGGAAGATGGAAAGGAAGGACTTCCGAACAGGCTCTCTCCCGAGTGATAGGACACCCGCTCCGAACTCGGGAACATGCCACGTTCTCACAAGATTGTTCACATCAGTTACATTAGAGAAAAGGAGAGAAACAGATTGACAGAAGGGGGCGATTTATGAAGGTATGATTTCCTTCGATTTCTTACTTCCCACCTCCCCCACCTGACTTCCTCTTCTTCTTCTTCTTCTTCCCACTCTTTTCGCCCTTTGGTGTATTGCTCAATGAATTAGTACTAGAAGAGGCAGGTCCAGTGACAGCACCTGGAAAAACGGAATCAACAGGGGAGAAAGGAAAGGAGCCAGTCAGCAAAGGATTTCTTCTCAAGATACAATTTCCATCTTCCCTTTTCTTCTCCACCTCCAAAGAATCTAAACTCACCTTCAAAGACATCCGGTACAATTCTTCCATTCTTCCCGATCTTCTTCTTCGATTTTTGAGAAGAGGTTTCATCTTGATCTTCTCGTGATCTCTTCTCTCCAACTTTGACTTCTGCTTCTGCTTCGGCTTTACCTTTACCCTTCCCCTTCGACTTCTGTTCAGGATCCTCCCCTTCTGAGTCATCGTCTTCATCCTCTTCTTCATCTTTCTCGAAGTCGAATCTCTTGTGAACCCCTTCTGAAGGTTGGATTGCTGAAGCTGACTTCTTGATCTGAGATCCTAAAGCTGCTCTTATGAACCTATCGGCTGCTGTCTTGTCTACCGATTGACGATCTGAGAATGAGACAATCGCAAATAAGAGGAAGAAAAGGTCAGAAGAGAAGTCGAAAGATGTGGGACAAAGAAATCTCTGGCTCGAAAGAGCAAGAGGCAAGGTTCAAGTTTTGGACACCTACCTCCAGATTGATCTCCTAGTTGAGCAGCTTTGATCTTTCCAAAGTATGATTTGACTCGTTCCTGAAAGATACGACAAGAAGAGAAAGGGATAGGACAGACTATCAGATGTGGGACTCGGTTTCTGCTTCGAGATGTAAGTCTGACAAGAACGCTGCAAGAGCGAAGTTAGCGGAGGTAGAGAACTTACCAGCTCTCCAAGTACTGGATGGGTTGCTGGATCTATTCCTCTTGTTTTGAGGTACACTGTAATAAGATAAGGAGAGGCATTTGGTCGAGATTAGCTTGACTTCGATAGAGCTGAGGATCAGAAGAATCAGATTAGGATCCACAATTCTTCTCGAGGGAGCTCCAGGAGGCCTGGATGCTACAGGATTGGCTTTTCAGTCAGCTTGATTGGCAAAAATAGATCAAAAAGGAGGCTCTGTAGAGAGTAAGAGGAAAGCAGGAGCTTCATAATTCCAACTTCTCTTTCTTTCAAAAAAGTTCTTCCCTTTCATCCTCTTCTGTTTCCCATCTTCTCCCTTTCTCGCCTTCCAATCTTGTTCAGCATAGTCCTGTCAGCTTCGAAAAATTATGACACTCACTCCAAATAAGGTCCAGCAAGACGTAGGCGACACTGACTCTGAGTCTAGCAGAATCCAACATTCCAGCCAATTCATTCACCTCTTCCTGATCTTCTTCCTTCTGTTTCCCTTTTCCTTTTCCTTCTGAGGATTCAATCTCTTTCCCTTTTCCATTATCCTTTGCTTCTGATCGTTGTTGTTGCTGTTGACTTGAACCGCTTTCCAAATCCTTGACCAGTTTCGAGAAAGGGATTTGTAAGAGTGGATCCAAAGTTTGAGCCAACTTTGTTAAAGACGAGTTCAGAGCTTGGATTGTTGGTAAAGGTGAATCTAAAGATGATGAACTCATGTTTCAGATATAATCTCGAGTTGATGAAAGTGTTACGGAGTCAAAATTTCAGAATCCTCTTCAACTTTTTTGATCTTCGCATCTTCGCTTCTTACCACTCACTCCAAAACTCAATGCTATCAACTTCTACCACTAAACACTCATTTCGTTCCCTCAATGAACTTCCAGAAGATGTCTCTTTCGAGATCGTAAGTTACGTCAGGGGCTGGCCAGCTCTGGCAAAGACCATCGAAGAAAAAGAAGAGGAAGCAAGGTCAGTTTCATTGTTCTACATATTGACACTGTTTTCCAGCTGATCGGATTTCAAGGATTCTGCAACATGATCCTGACTCGAATTCTACATTCAACTTTATGACAGAGCAACACACTCAACTCTGAGAGCCATGGCTTCGCTCTCAAGGAAGACTAACCACCTTTGGACCAACTTTCTTCTCAAGGATGTAAACATCGGTCTCTCGGATCTCTGTTCCTTCTACTGCTTTCTATCCAAGAGAGACACACCTGATACTCTGGGAGATCAAGTCACGACGTTGACACTTGTGCCCTACTGGAGAAACGAGCTGGACTACGCTAGTATGTCAAACTTCGCCAATCTCTTCGATTTGCCTCTCGGAACAACCCCTAAGGCAGTGTTTCTTGAAGCAATTACCAGAGTCACAGAGTTGATACTCGAAAGGTTAGTTAAGCTCGAGATTCTAATTGACCACCTACATTTCAGAAGTCACGAATTTGGAACTAGATCCACTTCAACTTCAAGCTTAATCCCTTTCCCATTCATGAACACCATCAAGAAATTATGCGTTTCAATGGATCCCGAGAAAACTTTCGACCGTCTTTTATCAGCGAGAAATGTTACTTGGTTGATGATCTTTTGCCCAAATCTAGAAAAACTCTGTACAGCTTTTTATTTCAGTAAGGAGGATCTCGATTATCTTGAAGTGCACGAAACGGTTCTATCTGGTCTTTCGAAGGTTAAAGAGCTATCCCTTAGGTTCTCTTATGGCTATGATAAGAATGATAGAAGGACCTGGTGGGGTTTACCTTCGGAATCGAAGAGAAGTTGGGAGGGCAACGGCAAGACAGAATCGATCGGAAGACTTTTGGAGATCACCGATCAACTCCAATCTTTGGAGTTGTTCCAGCTCAAGAACAGGAAGGCTCTACTGAAGGATCCACTCTTTATTAGTGAGAGAATCAAAGTAAGAACGATGAAACCTGGTGAAATTAGTGAGTGTGCTTGATGGAGGACATTTTCGAGAATTCTGCGTAATGTGTCTCTGCAATGATCTTGTTGATTCTCGCCTGCATTTGAATCTGAATGTCTCCTCTCTCATCAAATTCGCGCAGTTGGCAACTCACACAACGGAGAAAGCTTTATGTCGAGTCTTCGCTGGTTATCCCGTTAATTCGTTCGAAAGTGGGAAGGTAAGTGTCTTGTAGAGAGCTCGAGGCTGCTTGACTGATTTCGAGACCGAGTAAAGACTGAATGCGATTCTTTCTTTCTCTCTCTCTCCCCTCTCTCAATTTTTTTCTTTTCTCGTGCGATCTTCCATGCTTGTCTTTCAAAGATCGATGCGGGGATTTTCTAGTCTGACAATGTTTCACAGCGTCGCTCGCCCTTCTCTTCTCTCCCCCAATTGCTCATCCCATTTTCTGTTCAGTTTGTTCTGAGTCTGTGATCAATCACTACATTCTCTTTTCTTCAAATAGTGATCTGAGCTCTGTAGAGACATTGATTGAGAAAGTGAGATGATGTGAGAGATCTGCGTCGACGCTCGAAGCTCGAAAATTGAATTGGCTGTGATCGAGAAGCTGGCGTGGAGCTCTCCCTCTGATACCATCACTCGAAACAGATCATCATGAGTGCACCTACAGAGAAGAAACAGGAAGCAGATTTATCACCAGAAGTCGACTCTCTGTTGCCTCAAGCTCACTCGCTAGCAAAGGTGAGTGGAAACAGAGGAGGAAGACATGAGAAGCATCCTCTCTGAATACACAAGCTCACGTCCTTCTCACTCTTTCTCTCATCTCATCTTTGTTCTACTCAGGCTGGAAAGCTAGTCGAAGCTTTGGAAAAGATCTCTACTTTGGAAAAGAAGGCTCGTAATGTGAGTATTGCTTCTCTTGAATCAGTCTCGTACTTCTAAACCATCCCTTGTCCGTTACTCATCTCACTCACACTTCTATATCTTTAACTCTTCTCCTTCATTAACAACCAATACTATCGTATCTAAATTTCCACCTCGATAGGCAGCAGATCTCTCCTCTACCACGCGACTGCTACTCTCTTCCCTCTCTCTAATCAGAGAATCACCCTCACCAGAGAAATGTGATTGGGATCTTCTCTGTGAAACCATCGTTTCATTATCAAAGAAGCATGGTCAATTGAAACAAGCAATCACAAGAATGGTTCAACAAGCTTTCCTCTACTTACACGAACCAGGTTGGGATCCAACTCCACCAAAGACCAAGAAACAGCAACAGCAACAAGACAAAGATGAGGAAATGGAGGAAGTAGAAAAGGAAACCAAAACAAAGGCTGAAGAGAAGAAAGAAGAAGAGAAGGGAGGAAAAAAGAAATTGATTGGTCAAGGTAAAAAACATCAACCAACTGAAAAGGAGATTGAGGAAGAGGAAAGGAAAATGATGGAGGAAAGACAAGGAAAGGAAAGTGTGGAAATCACTAGATTGAATGAAGAAGCTAGGAAAATTGGTAATACTGGTATGAATGAAGATCAGAGATTGAAAGTCATTGAATGCTTGAGAAATGTTACTGAAGGAAAGGTGAGTGCTGGAAAGAGAGACAAGAGATAAGGAATTACGAAGGAGGAAGTAAGATATGATTGAAATGATCTAGAATGAGATGGTTCTAGTATTAAAGCTTCTCATTCGTTGTAAGAAATCATTCTAACTTCCTGACATGAGATTGTCTTCCCTCTCATCGACTTCATTCACTCGACAGATCTTCGTCGAAGTAGAGAGAGCCAGAGTTACCAAACTTCTTTCAGACATCCTCTTCTCAAAAGGTGAAGTCTCTAAAGCAGCCGACATTCTTCAAGAGCTAGCTGTCGAAACATTCGGATCCATGTCAAGAAGGGAGAAGACTGAATTCATCATTGAACAGATGAGATTGAACGCAGAGAGGGAAGATTGGAATAGAGTCGCCATCGTGGCCAAGAAGATCAATGAGAGGTTCTTCAAAGAGGAAGGTCAGGAGGTGAGTGTCTACGATGAACTCTGAACTTTGACAGCTGCCAGTAGTTGGGCTGAAGAGAGTCGAAGAGGGGAAGAGTCGATTGACTTCGAGATACGGCTCCAGATGTCGGGTATATGCCTTCATATCCTGATCATTCTCTTTCTCTCGATCTCTGCAGGATCTCAAACTTCTATACTACGATTTAATGATTCGTTATGCTCTCAAACAAGCCAAATATCTTGACGTTTGCAAATATCACAGAGAAATCTACTCGACTCCAATCATTAAATCAGATCCAGTCAAGAGCAAAGAAGTCTTGAGAAACGTAGTCGTCTTCTGCGTTTTGGCTCCTTATGACAATGAACAGAATGATTTGATGCATAGAATCGAAAGTGAGGGAGATGTTGAGAAGGACGCTAATGAAGAACATAAGTGAGTGAGATCTTTGAAGCCTAGGTTCATTTTCGAGAAGAGCGAATCTTTCTGGGATACTGAATGTGATTCTCGTTTTCGCTCCTTCCTTCTCTATGTCTAACAGAAACCTTCTGAGCTGCTTCACAACTCCCGAATTGATGAGATGGCCAGGAATCGATTCTCTTTACTCTCCAATTCTCAGATCTACACCAACATTCTCTGACAAGACTGAAGATGGAAAGAAGAGATGGGAAGAACTTCACAAGAGAGTCGTAGAACATGTGAGTATTTAGGCAACAATCTCAAGATCCTATCCAATCTCGAAGTTTCGTTTGCATCGATCGATTTCCTCAAAAGCCAAGCAAGAGATCTCACTCTCCAATTCTTTCTTCGTTCCTCTATCCTCGAAACCAGAACATCCGAGTAATTTCTCTCTACTACACTCGTATCACAATCTCACGTCTAGCAGAACTTCTAGACCTTCCTGTCGATCAAGCAGAAACCTCTCTTGCAGATCTAGTCATTTCAGGAACTGTTTATGCTAAGATTGATAGACCTGCTGGAGTAGTTTCTTTCGCTCCAAAGACTAGTGACTCGGACAAATTGAACGCTTGGAGTGGAGATATGCAGAAATTGTTGGATTACGTAGAGACTACTAGTCATTTGATTCATAGAGAAATGGCGGTGGTCAGAGCTGGTTTGACGGTGAAGGATTAAGAAATAAGAGTTGAAGATGATGGAGAATTTGATTGGAAGATAGGTTACTCGGAGGAACGAAAGAGAATTAAGTACAGAGATGAGTTCTTCGAGGTGGGATAGAAAGGTAGAGCGAAAGTTGTAAAAGACTCTCTTTTGTAATCCTATTCGGTTAGGTCCGAAATGGTTTGTGCATTGTTTAAGATCTGATCGCTGTTTTGATTTGCCTACTTGACTGCTGAGAGTCCTAGCTCGAGGAAAGTGCTGTCGATGTCGCTCGTGAGCACATGCTTCCTTGGACTTTCCCCATCATCAAAAAACTTTTTCAGTCGAACTATTCATCTTCTTGTTCCCCTTTCTGCCAGAGAAAAGAGAGACTACTTCAACGAGCGACATGATAGAGAGGAGCTGAAGGGCAAAGAGAGCACAGTGAAAGCGGGACGGCCAACGAAGAACGGTTGCTCAAACCGCACGGGTGCCAGTCAAAAGATAATTCTCACATAGATAATAGAGGGCTTATCTCGGGTTTCGAAACTCTCATTGGCCATCAATTTCATTTCGGATGCTTCTAAATCAAAGACTTGGTGGGGATTACAGGAAGACTCTTACAGTAATTCGGCTCAAGTGAATCAGAAGACATTCGCGGTTTCTCAACTTCTTCGTTGCGTGAACACAAATGTACTAGTTTCACTTGAAATCGGTGGAAATGATCAAGATTTAAGAGAGGGAGACGAAACGCTCTTGTTTACGGAATGCCTTACGGTTCTTCATCATTCTTTCAACTCACTTCTTCATCTTAGGTTATTCGGCTTACCAATGACAAGAAACGGGAGAACCAATAGCAAGTGTCTTTCCAACTTCAAGAACATGAAAGTGTTGACTCTGGATGGTGACATTTTGTACGAGCTTCAAGTTGGCGGTAAAGAAATTGCTGTCCCCTCTGGCCTGGAGATTGTCTCGTTGCCTTATTATAGTGACAAAGGATTTTCAGCTGAGGATGCTCTACTTCAATTCATCAAACTGAGAGGCTCATTTTTACCCAAATTGAGAGAGGTGGTAGTTCCTAAGGCTCCTGTCTTCGCTGGTGAATTAGCTGTCAACGTAGAGAAAGAGAACTGGACTCGTAAGAGAGAAAGATTAGAAAAGGAAGAGATCTTTACGAGTGGGAGGGTCATTTTGAGGAAGGCTGAAGAATGTGAAATGAGTAAGTACATGAGCGATTCCGAATTGTTCTGATCATAAGGACATTCAAAAAGAGATGCTGGTTGCTGACGAAGCTCGCTTGTCTCATATTTCACGCAGTTGGCGACGCTTCGAAGCCGGGTGAGGTCTTCCTTTCGACTATTCGTTGGATCTCTTCCTAACCTCAGCCTCGGTTGCAGCCTTGAACCTTTCAGCTGGAGAACATTTTGAGATGGAGATGCGGGAGGACGAAAGCATTGGATTGGGGATTGAAGACGGGGAGGTTGAAAACAAGTTCCTCATTTTTGGGTCTTCTTCTTCCTTTGGTTGTTTGCGTAGACGTCTTTTGTTGAGAGAACACAGTTTCTCAAGCTCTTTTGCGACTTCATTGTTGTGTGTTCAAGGCATCGAAATCACTCAACGTTCGATCTGCTAGAAAGACTCAGTTCACGCTATTTCACTTACAGATCCATTTTCTGGAATCTTCGTGGTTTAAGATTCAACACCTGTCAAAAGCTTTATTTATGAAGTAAATCAAAGTTTGCTTTCGACAAAAGAGCTCTGCGTCGTTAGTCGAGGGAGATGAAGCGCTCTTTTAGCTTGTCTTTTCTGCAGCTGTACTTCCTGGATCGTCCTGCTAGAACAATTTGAAAATTTTGTCAGGTTTTTGAATTCATTACTTTTGCAATCAAAGCTTTAAATCTCAGTTTAGAGAGGCATGAGATCTGGTAGAGGCTGGACAGACGCTCGATCACAGTTGCCCAAGGACAGAGAAAGAATTTCAAAGCAGTGACTTTTCTTTCTTCAATCCACCACACCTTGCTTGCTCTCCTCTTTCTCAGTCGATAATCTAGCTGAACTAGTCTCTGAATTAGCATGGTGATTCCACCGCCAGCAACGATTTCATCTTCTCGAATCAAAGCGTTGGAATTGGCTGCCAAATCTTCTTCTTTCAATTCTCCAAATCTGGCTAGAAACCTTTTGGCAAGACATAGAAATCCTCTACTCCTCAATCCATCAAACAGATCCTCAAAACTTAGAGGAAACAGCTCAAGATGGGGTCAGAATCATGATGCGAGTGGAAGCAGTAACAGAAGAAGAGAGCATCAAGATGGTCAGGAAGAAATGGCAGACTTCGATCAGCTTGAGGGAATCAGTCTTCATAGAAACAGTAGAGCTGCTAGATTCGGAAGCAAGAGATTGGGGGCAGTCATCTTGAATAGGAATCTCAGAAACGCCACAGAGGAAATGGTACAAGGTGAGTGGAGGATCGAAGAGTGGATGATGATGATGGGTGGTGCAACTTCTGGAAAGAGAGTTCGAAGAAGTAGCAGAAACTCGTACTGGGAAATGAGAATAGATATCATGACTTCATATCGATGTATGCAAGAGCATTTGGTTGACCTTACACTCTCTTTTTCCCCTCTTACCAGCTTCTGATAGGCCACTTCTTCGATCAGATTATCTTAGACAATTCAACGAGGATTCTCCCGCTTCCACATCTTCTTCAAGACTTCCACCAGCTCGAGAGGCTTTGTTGCACCTCACAAGTGAAGCTCCAGGAAGGTATGCAGTCGTCAAGAACATCTTTGGAGAGATCGAGAAGAGATTGGGTGGAGATCAAACAAGAGAAGAAATCCAAAAGACCACTTCTGACGAAGAATCAAGCACTTCCATGACTCCTTGGAGACCGAAAAGGATTGTAGAACATGGAGGAGCTTCAGGTGAAGGTCTTTGGGCTGCAGCTGAGATCTTTGGTGGAAAGAATTCTGATCAAGATCAAAATTCTGGTTTAGAGAGTTACGAGGTCATAGATTCGAGAATCCCTCTGCTGAGGTCTGGAATAGAAATCATAGAAAGAAGTCTTTCTGAGTCAAAGGGTGGAATCAAGTTCAAGACGAAAGGTATCGAGAAAGATGGAGAGGCGGAGAAAGATTCATCAGAGGATTCGACTCATCTTCTGTCTGGAATCGATTATACCTTTCGAACTCCATCAGGATCTGCATTAAAGAATTCATCAACCCCGAATTCATTTCTCAACACATCCAAACCCAAAGCTCTCAAATCGACAATCGACCCAAGGCATACACTCTCACTTTCTTCTTATTCTCTATCAAATCTTCCAACCGACGCTGCAAGACTCGAACATGTAGATTCTCTTTGGTCAAGTGGATCCGAAGTGATAGTTCTGATCGAAAATTCTGATCAAAGAGGTTTCAGCTGTATCGCAAGCGCTAGAGAAAGGTTATTAGAATTAGGTAGAGGAGAAGAAATCGAAGGAAAGACCAAAGGTTGGAAGATTGGTAGACATGTATTTGTCGAAGAAGGTCAAGAGACAGTCAACGAAGAAATCAATTCTTTAGGTCAAGAAATACCCAAGGTCGAAGGAAGTCATGTCGTAGCTCCTTGTCCTCATGATAAACCTTGTCCTCTTCTCCATTCTTTCTTACCTCTATCTTTAGAACCAAGCTTCGATGATCAATTAGAACCTCAAGTCTCAACTTCTCCAATTCAGAGACCTGCTGGTTTTTCGATTTGTTCCTTTTCTCAAATCTTACAAAGACCTAGTTATTTGAGAAAAACGAAAAATGTCTCGAATCATAAAGGTGGAGAAGAAGGTAGAGGTTATTGTTATGTAGTCATTAGAAGAGGGGAAAGACCTGGAGTCCAAGCTTTCGAAAATGGCAAAGGAACTCGTGGTGATGGTAGATTTGGATTTAAGGATCTTGCTGAAAGAAGTAAAACAGGTCAATTGGAAGAGATCAGAAGTGGGAAGAATTCAGAACAGGAAGTTGGAGAGATTTTGAAATCCAGAGATGCTGAAAATACCTTCGGAGATGAGTTTTCTAGTAGAGGAGTTACAGAGGAAGAGATTGGATTGCAAGATCAAGATCAAGAGGGTTTAGATGAACTCTTGCCTCAAGTCTTGGCTACTGAAGTTCGAAATCAAATGCAAGCAGAGAATCAAGTAAAGGAACTAGATGAAGAACAAGAACTCCAAGTGAAGAAAAGAGTCGAAGAGATTCTCTCTGGAATGCGAAATCGAAACGAAGAGGAAGTCCAAGAAGAGGTGGAAGAAATCGACCGAGAGAATTCAATCGGAAACCTTCAGGACATCGACGTCGATTCTGAAGTTGTTGGGAATGTGGAAGAGATGGATTCCGAAAGTCGAGAAGAAGCAGAATTCGCAATGCAAGACGATGTGGAAGATCTAGAAGAGCTTGCGATGAGGATCGAATCCTATCAATGGCCTAGACTTATCAAACCTCCCATCAAGAAAGGTGGTCATGTCATTGTTGATTCTTGTTCTTCCTCTG
Source organism: Golubevia pallescens (assembly GCA_001599655.1). NCBI lineage: Eukaryota > Fungi > Basidiomycota > Exobasidiomycetes > Golubeviales > Golubeviaceae > Golubevia > Golubevia pallescens. The sequence goes on from BCHO01000014.1 coordinate 132,035, forward strand.
GTGAGTACATTCAATCCTCAGGCTTCGACGATGGGTAGACTTTCGTTCCCTTTTCTCATCTTTACCTTTCATCTTCTCTATCAATCTTTCTTCCAGGCTCCATCGAACGATTCACAATAGCCAAATCTTCCGGAAGACAAGCCTATCAAGACGCTAGGAAGTCGTCTTGGGGAGACCTATTCCCACATTTCCCAAATCCTCAAGATCCATTCTCAATCGAAACTTCAAAGAGATCAAAGACAAAGAATGAAAAGGAGCGAGGGATTAAACCTTCAACTACAAGAGTTCCAGCAGCTTCTAACATTCGATTGGAAGATGCTCCTCCGACTTACAAGACTGCAACTCCATTGCCTTCGAATCTCATCAACACGAAGAGAGCTAGAAAGTTCCAACAACTCATCAAAGAAGCCAACGTTGATCAAATGGAAGATTCGAACAATGGAGATGGGATGGAAGAATTGTACATGTCAGACGAAGAAGTCGAAGCTAAAGAGTTGGCAAGATTGGGATCAGATTCATCTACCTCTGATGTAGAAGCTGATGTCGAAGCTCATACAGACTTGAATTCGACTAAAGATTACTCGATAGACCAGGCTCAATCTGAGACTCCATCGAAAGCTTCTTTATCTTCTTCGGCTGCAATCGCTCCAGATGCACTTTCGATTCCGATCTCGAATCTCTCTTCAAAGATCAAGACCTCTTCCAAGAAAATGCCTAGAACTCTTCATGAATCGGATCCCGACATGAAATTCGGAGAGAAGAGGAGAAGAAAAGGTGGTAAAGTTACTGAATACATCGATAGAAACGCTGCGATTCGTCAAGCTCCTTCAGCTGATGTCGAAGGAAAGCAAATCGATGATGATGATGATGATGAAGTGGTGAAATATGTCACTGAAACTAGATGGGATGGGAAAAGAGGTGGAGAATTCCAGAGGACTAGGAAAGTACGCCTTTCTAGAGGTAAAAGTAGAGGAGATTGGGGAAGTGAATTAGGATGGTAGGCAGGACTTCCACTGTATTTTTTTTTGTTTTCAATTCGCCACTCACGCCTGCTTCGGCTCATCCTTTGCATCATTTGGTATAATCAATCTGTATTTCTATCTTCAATGCAATTCCACGTAATCATGAGCTACAAACAGCAGGTATCGAAATTCCGTGAGAAAGGAAGAGATATATAAACGATGGAATGAAAGAAAAGGATCAGAGCTTGGCTGCTGGTCGATTGTCAGCGAAAGGTCCTTTGTAAGGTTCTCCTAGCCATGCAGCCATTTGTTCGAATCTATCTGATCCAAACCAGTGACTAAACGTAGTGATGGGGACAAAATGAAGAGAGGACAGGAGAGACGGAAGAGACGGGAGTCCAAGTCAGAACTCCTCGAAAGAATCGAATCTCATTCAGATCTCTCCCTCTTCAAAAAAGCTTTCACTCACCTCGTAGCACCATCTTTCCTAGTTACAACCATCCAAGGAGCTCCAAAAGCACCCTTATCATCAACCACTTCTTTTGCCTCTTTCTTTAATCTATCTCTGTGTTCTTTGGTCAAGACCTTCTCTAGTAGATCTTTCAACTCTTGACCTTTACCTTCCTTCTCCCAAATGGGTCCTAGGATCTTGTATAGCTCTTCCGCTGTCTGAACTGGTAGATCTGGACCACCCCACATTGCATCTGAGATTGCGAAAGTGGAAGGTAGGATCAAAGATTTGTACTTTGGCTCATCGAGTAGACTCCTTAGTACGCATTGAGAAGGCATGGTGTTGACTGGGAATCCAGCTGGGGTCCTTAGTTTGACTATGGGGAATCAAGAGTCGCAAGATAAAGATTTGAATAGGTCAGAAGAAGCGAGAGAGAAAGGAGAGACATGTGAACCCAGACGAGAGCTCTTCCACTTCTTGTACGAAAGCGCTCTATCCACTGGACAGTTAGAGCTTTGAATCTTGATCAACTGAATGACTTGGATACAATCAGATCTCGGAATGAAGCTAGGTCCCACTCCCAACTCCAGCTTTGCCTCGAATCAGTTGAGCACTCCACCTGTTCTTGTCCTCGTTACTCACCTCCATAGAACTTTTCTGCCCTTTCCATGTCTTCCCACATCCATTTGCCCTTGTTTGGGACCTGGACAGGAGGTCTGTTGCCCGAATCCTTCATAATGTAGCCGAGATTGACTGGATGGAGTGTCAAATCCAGATTCCACACTTTGGTATATCTCGACACGACGTACAGTCCTACCCTCGCCCAGGGAGAGACTGGATCAAAGTAAAGTGTCATTTTATGCATCTTGAAAGTTGATTCGAGGGAGCGTCGAGGTTGAAGAGGTTGATGATGTTGTTGGCAAAGAAGAAGAAAGAGATTGTGAGCTTAATCGGCTAACGGAGTGGGTCTCTCCCTGTTAATCGGATTCGTGAACAACAAAGTTTGTCTTTCAAATGAAATTCTATTGGCTATCTAAAAATCTAAAGAGAAAGAGTCAGGTCTCAAGCTCGAGGCTTTTCTTCTTCATCCTTCCGAGCTTTCTCCATCTCTCTCCTCAACAATTCCTGAGCTTCCAACAAAGTCTCATGTCTTTCTTCCTTTCCCTCATTCTTCGAGAACCATCCCCACATCTTGGCCATGGACCTGAGCATGTCGCCAGGTCGAAACATCGAAGGGTTTGAGGTAGGCTCGGCAACAGCTGCAGAGCTCGAAGATGGATCGTCGTCTGAAAGTCCTGAATCGACGTAGGAAGCCATCTCTTCGAATTCTCCTACGAATCTACCAGACTTTGGAGTCACATTTTGCATCTGTCGGCTTAGAAAAGGGAGGAAGCCCGGCTGAGAAAGAGAGAGTTCCCTCGCCAGAGCTGATGAGGTCGAGTCTGAATACGAAGAGGCAGCTGAACAATGGAACGTAGAGCCGATAGGAGAAGGAAGAGACGAAAGAGTTGTTCGAAAAACAAAAAACAAGAATCAGCGCTGCTTATGCATGTCTATCGAAGCAGAATCGAGCTTTTCGAGATCTCGACTTTGGTTCTCCATCAAGCCGATGCTTTTCAGTCCAACTCACCTAGCATGCTCGTAGCAGTCAATGCCATGATACCTTTACTTAGCATAGAGTAGCTCAGTTTTAAGGCTTTACTGGCTCCAATTCCACTGTTCTCCAAGACGATGATCCTCCAAGTAGCCTTCTCTGCCAACCTTCGAAAATCTTCAACATCCTTGTCTTCTCCAGAAAGATAGATCGTCGGTCTGAAACCATCGGTTCTAGGTGGACCACCAATGATGGATCCACAAACATATCCCCATCCTTTGCTTGCTAAGTGATTGGAGATCTGGACAGATGTTGTGGGAGAGATTGCGTTTAGATCTACGTAGATTGGACGAACTTGAATCTCTTCGTTTGGGTTTGAAGTTAGATCCGCTACTTGTTGAGATAGATTCAAAGCTTCGGCTGGAGGTAATACACTTATAAAGTACTCTATTTCAGCTTTCCCATCTTTGAAGAGGGATGACAGATCTTCCACTCCTTGTAGGTCATACTTTTCAGCTCGATCTTGACTCTGCTTGCTTCTCTTTGAAAGTTCTGGGATGAAGACTTGACAATTTGCTTCCGAACGAAGTAATCCAGCTAGGGGACTACCCATCAGACCTATTGATAAGAAGCCTACTCGGACTGGAGGATTAGTCATGGTTGAAGCGTACGAGGCTGAGAAAGAAGAGAAGAAGAAAGTTTGCTTTTCAGAATTTCAAGACGAGAGATCCTGGAGCCTACAGCATCACTTACGACGACTTCAATCACGTCTGCATTCGTATGCAATAGTCTTTTCGGGATCAAATTGCACGAAACACGAGTCATTAAGTCATTGCTGACACGCGAATGAGGTCATAGAGATAGGGGCTCGTGAAGAAGGCAGGCCTTGCCGTCTCGGCTTGTTCCTTCATCAGAGAGGAATTTTCCTTCCTTCATCTTCTTCCCCTAAAACATCAACATCCTCGACTCTTCAACACTTCAAACCAGCTTCGAAAGAATCATTGATAGAGAGCATACGGCGTCGAACCTTTCCCCTATAGACTTTCTTTCCAGTCCTCGCTTTTCTCCCTGAAAACGAATTTCGCTTTTCTCTCTCTTCGATCCTACCAAAACACTCTTTTCTCTCTCTCCTGTCTAGATCAAGTTTGTTTCTTTTTGATTCTACAAATCTTCAAGCCAACTTTCCTCTTGGATCAAACGAGAGCTTTCTCCTATTCTTCTTCTAACCTTCGCCCTACTCCACTGACGGCCGTCATGTCTTATCAGCAGCCTCAAGACTATTACACTCACTCAAACGCATCTCAATACGATGATAGATATCAACAAGGAGCATATCGAGACGATGCTGTAAACTATAACTCTTCTTATCCACCTCAAAACAACAATCATTACAGCCAAGCTGCTCCTTCTCACTCGGACACCTTCAACAATCAGTATAGCCAAAGTGCAACTCCCGATTTGGCCGCCTTCCAGGACAATCGAGTTGACAGCTACAATGCTGGTGAGTCCCAAGCTCCGTTGAACATAAGTATACGTTGCCGTCTGGATCTCAACTCATCGAGACCTCTTCTTCATTTCCCTTCATCGTCGCCTTCAGCCGCCATCGCCGCTCAGAAGTACTCTTACGCTCCAGCCAAGAAACCAGTCTCAAAGTGGGTCAAGTACGGAATCCCAGCTTTCATTCTCATTCTGATCATTGCTGCCGGTGCAGCTCTAGGAGGTTACTTTGGAACCAGGTCCAGTTCTTCGTCAGCGACGTCAGGATCTTCCAAATCCACTGCAAATTCTCAAGCCATCGCAAACATGAATTCTTGGACTGGTTTGAACACTCAATATCCTTCAGCTATCAACTCTTCCATTGCGATTGCCGCTTCTAAAGCTGCTCAAGCTGGTGGCGGAAATGATCTGCTCTACTCTGCTACTGACATCTATGGAAATCCCATGTTCAGTAACTTGGCTAACGACTTGGAACAACCTTCGATGGGTGGAACTGAAGTCGGAAACTGTGGAGCTGATCCATGGACTTCGACCAACTCTACCGACAATTTGAGACCTCATCCAAGAATCTTCGCAGCTCAATACGAATGGGATTGTCTTCCATCCAAGATCGCAAATGATGCCTATCTCACTCTTTGGAACGCAACCATCTTCCAAAATGCAACTGCTTGGTATTCGATGCCTCCAGTCGAGTACATAGCTGATGGTGGTCTTACTGGATCTGGAATCTTGGATCCAGCAAGAGAGGTTCAACAAAGAGTCAAGGCTTGGGGATACGCTTATCGAATCTCGAACAACACCATGTGGGTCGATAGAATGTGGACCGAACTTCAAACTGCAGCTGGAAACACTTCTCAACTTTGGGGTCAAGGAAACGTCAATGGAACCGAGAATCCTCATTGGAATCCTCAACATTTCTTGGATACGGCTGAACTGACTGCAGCTTATGGAATTGCCTACGATTGGCTCTACGACGTTTGGACTCAAGATCAAAAGACTGCTATCATGTGGTCCATCATCAATCTAGGTCTCCAAAACGGAGTAACTGCTTACAATACAGGAAGTGGTTGGTTCTTTACTCATGCTAGTGGAACTGGAAATTGGAATTGTGTCTGTAACGGAGGTCTGTTGACTGGAGCTTTGGCTATCAAGGTGAGTGTAGAGGTTGTTCTTTCGACTTGCAGTCAAATTTGAATCTTCTGAGCTGTCACTGCTCAGTTTAAAGTGAGCGTTTCCTGTTGATCGAGGCTGACTTCTCATTTCGACGTCTCAAATTCTTCGAAATTCAGGGAGACGATCCCACTGGTATCTCTGATACGATCATCTCCAAAGCTATCGACAACATGGGAGAGAACTGTATGCAAGGTGTCTATCCTGGTGGAACCTGGACAGAGACGCCTAACTATTGGTACTTTGGAACTAACGGTCATGCAAGAGCAAGTGAGTCGATTCGTCTGCGTCGCTCAAGGGAATAAACAAATGAGATCTCTGACTATTGTTTCTTCTCTTCGTCTTTCTCTCAGTCTCTGCTCTCATCACTTCTACCGGTTCGGATCAAGGATTGATGGCAAAGAATACAGATTTCACAAAGACAGGTCTCTTCCACATGTACGTCTCTGGAATGGGTGGAATGTTCGCCTACGCCGACAATGGACCAAACAAGTTTGGAAGTACAGCAAATGGAATGATGCTTTATTCCAAGTTGGAACAGAATCCAATCTATTCTCTATTTCAAAGAGACAGAGCCGATGCTTCTTTTGATCCTCTATCGATGCTTTGGTACGATACCACTACCAAAGGAGCTTATTGGAACGGTTTAGCCTTGGATAACTACTTCGACTTCGTGAATGGTTCTTGGGTCTCGATGAGATCCTCTTGGACTGATTTCACTGGAACTTTCGTAGGTATGAAAGCGAGCGTCTTGACTGGACATCAGACTCATGGTGATCTAGATGTCGGAGATTTCGTTATCGACGCCTTGGGTGTTAGATGGGCTGGAGAATATGGTTCAGGTGAGTTTCGTCGTCGAGAAAGAAGTCGATAAGAGATGGCACAAGACTCACGGAGCTGTTTCTGACTTCGCTCTACCACTTTCCACTTCGACAGGAAACTATCTTTCCCAAAACTACTTCTCCAACGAGACTCAAGGTTCAGAGAGATGGGAATACTACCGTAAGGGAACTCAAGGTCAAGTGAGTACTGCCAAATCGTCGTCGTCATCATCGTCGAAGTCAAGTTCGATCGCGCACTTTCGTTCTTCACATCTGATTTCCAACACTCTCTCTCTCTTTTCTCTATAATCTCATTCAGAACACTCTCATCATCGGAGATCAGAACCAAAGAGTGACTGCCTATCCTCAAAACTCGTATGGATCGACCAACGCAGCTCAAACCGGTTCTCTTTCTTACAAACCAGGAGTGAACGACGTTGCCTATTTCATCACCGACATGTCATCGGCCTACGACGAGGCCTCAGGATCAGTCAAAAGAGGTATTAGAATGTTGAATGGCAGAAGACAAATCCTACTACAAGATGAAATCTCTTCAAGTGTAACAGACAACATAGTTTGGGCCGTTCAAACCAATGCTTCGATTACTTTATCTTCAGATTCTAAAACTGCAACCTTGACTCAAAGTAAGTTGACAGGAATTAATGCAGGAGCCAATGCTGGAGGATTACATACTTCTACCGGAAATCTACCAAAAACAGAAACTATGATAGTCAAGATTTTATCTCCATCAAATGCTGTCTTTCAAGTCATTAGTACTGTTGGTTCGGATGATTTACCAAATAGACTTTATGGAACTGATCCTAATACTGTTGTTGGAGAACAAGGAGATCAACCTGAACCTGGAGTTAGTAGACTTCAAATCTCTTTGAATGGTGGTGTGGATCAAACGATTTCAGTCGTGTGGCAACCTCAGTGGAATGATTTGACAGACGCTGATACAGCTGATCCTAAGCAAGTCGATCTTAGTAGCTGGACTACTACAAGTCATAATGCTTAAGGTTTACCAATCATCGAAGTTGGGATGGAAGTCAATCTCGATCTTTCGACAAGGTACTGTAAAGATCTCTTCTTTGCTTTCTCTCTCTTTCTCTTGCTCTGCTCTCTCTGCTCGCTTTCCCAATCCAAAGGCTTCAAACCACTGTCTTTTATTTCCGTTTCCCTTGCTTTCAAAACCAAACCAATCGGACACTTTCTTTTTCTCTTGCCATAGTCGTGGACAATTGACTTCGTGTAATAGATAGGTGCGCGCTCTTAATCTGACTCTCTTTCCCTTCTCAAGTTTATGATCAGGTCTGAAGAGTTAATCGTGGTCTGAAGAAAAGAGGGCAGAAGATTGTGCGCAGGCTTTATATCAGTGACCTTCTTTTTGACGTTTCGGAGAAGCGGGAGGATTGTCTCGAGAGAGTAGTGGTTCAAACCCTCCTTCGACCTGAACAGCTCTGAAGAGTAGTATATCTCTCGTTTTGCTAATGTCTCAGCATCCGTTCACGGTAGCTATATAGTTCAGTTCTCGCACAGACCAGAAGAAGAGAAAGTGTTGTTTATTCTAGACCGAGCAAAGGAATGTGAGATAGATATGACAGAAGCAGAGACGCTCAGCGTCAATAATGGAAACAAATGAAAAGAAGGTGGTGCAGTAAGAAAGAACCCCGAATAGTTTCACAAGTAAGATGAGAGAGGGGAGGGGAAGGAAAATTAAAGATAAGATGCCAGACGAAGAGAAAAGGAAAGTGTGTACAAGCGTCGGACAGGAGAGAAATGTATGAATAAGTACAGCGAAATAAAAGAGAGAATTCCGAAGAGAGAGAGTGAGAGAGAGTTTCAATTTAATCTTGGCGATTTGTTTTATTGAAGATTTTGGTCAATGAGAAAAGAGAAACTGAAGCGTGACTATGGTCCAAGAGAAGAAGCTTTTGAAATCTAAAATGAATGAAATAGTTGAGATTGAAGATAAGCTTGAGAATGTCCAACTGAAAGGCATCTTGTTTTGACTTGTCGTTAGACATTGTGACTTGTAGTTGTCCAAGAAGCCAAAGGAACGTTCTTTGGAGCAACAGTGTCGGCAGAGTTTAGATCTGCCCATTGTGGTTGCCACCAAACTTGAATAGTCTGATCAGTACCTCCATTGAGAGTAATTTGTAATCTTCAGAACGAAAGACAGAAGGAGAAAAAAGCGAGAGAATCGTCAGAAGTGACTCTCGTTGTGGCTCGCTCCTTTTCAAACTCGAACGATTCCAACAACGAAAAGAATGTGATAATTTTGACTACTCACCTATTGACACCTGGTTGTTCTTGATCTCCCTCTTCACCAGAAGCGACATTTGGATCCTTACCGTAAATTCTATCTGGCTTGTCATTCGAAAGAGGAGCTACGACTTCAAAGGTAGCAGTTGCAGGACTCAAGATAGAAACGATCATAGTTTGATCCTTAGCCAAAGAACCATCTACTTCGAAACCAGCGTTGATACCTTCTAGTTTTTGAATCTTCATGGTTGCAGTTCTCTTATCAGACGAAAGAGTGATAGTTGCGTTGGTTTGGACCAACCACATGATTTTATCAGTGACAGTAGAAGTGATTTCATCTTGAACTAGAACTTGTCTTCTACCATTCAACATTCTGATACCTCTTTGAACAGTTCCTGCGTCTTGACCATAAGCTGAAGACATGTCGGTCTTGAAGTAAGCGACATCATTGACACCTGGCTTGTAGTCTAGAGCTGCAGATTGAGCTGCATTTGTCGATCCATAAGAGTTGACTGGGGCAGCAGTAACTCTGGATTTGAACAACGAGGAGGAAGCGAAAAGAGTAAACAGTCAGAAGGAGTCGACGGAAAGCAGTCGAGGACACAAGAGACCTGCTCTTCACTCACAATTGATTGGTTTCGCCAATGACCAAAGTGTTCTGGGAACAAAAGTGAAAGGAAACAGTAGAAAAACGAATGAGAATGATGTCAAGGATTAGTCCCATGAGAATTTGTTGAGTGCTACTCGACATCGAGATGTTGCACCACTTTTTCCATCTTGATAACTTACCTGACCTTGCGTTCCTTTTCTGTAGTATTCCCAACGATCGGAAGTCTGAAGTTCGTTTGAGAACTATCATTCAAGCATCAAAAAGAAAAGGAGTTGAAAGAAAAACGAACAGTCAGCCAACAATCGAGGTTCGTCTCGGATTCCTTTCACCAGATCTGCTATTCATCCAAATGATTCATACTCACGTAATTACTACTCAAATAATTAGCATTACCAAATTCACCAGCCCATCTAGTTCCCATAGCATCAATAACGAAATCACCAACGTCTAGATCTCCATGAGATTGATGTCCAGTCAAGATACTAGCCTTCATAGCGACGTAAGTTCCAGTGAAATCAGTCCAAGAAGATCTCATGGAAACCCAAGATCCATTAGCGTCATTGAAGTAATTATCCAAAGCCAAACCATCCCAGAAAGCTCCTTTGGTAGTGGTATCGTACCAAATCATCGAAAGTGGATCGGCAGCGTCTGCTCGATCTCTTTGGAATAATCCGTAGAGTGGATTCTTTTCGAGAGTCGAGTAGAGGAACATTTGATCTAATGAGGCGAATTGAAGAAGGGGAAAAAAGCAAAGAAAGGAGTCGACAAAAGTCGAATCAGATCGATGAACCGAAGCAGAGAGTGTTGTCGAAACGAGCTCGATTTCTTCCTTCAACGAGAGCGAACAAACAACTCACTGGCAGTAGTAGCGTACTTGTTTGGACCGTTGTCAGCATAAGCAAACATTCCGCCCATACCAGAGACGTACATGTGGAAGATACCAGTCTTTGTGAAATCTTGGTTTTGAGCCATGAGACCCTGATCGGTTCCAGTGGCAGTAGTTAGAGAAGAGACTGTTGAACGAAAGTGATGGAGAAACGTCACAAGGACGCAAAGTCAGTGAAGAATGCAAAATTAGAAATAAATCGAAGCTCTTCGAAACTTTCAAATACTCACTAGCTCTCGCATGAGCGTTAGTTCCAAAGTACCAATAATTAGGAGTTTCCGACCAAGTTCCATCAGTATAAACCCCTCTCATACAATTCTGAGACATATTATTGATAGTTTTCTTGAGAAGTTCAGCAGAGTTATTCGTTGGATCATCTCCCAAAACAGCCAAAGAACCCAACATTAAACCAGAGTTACAAACACAGTTCCAATTTCCATTACCATTTGCAGGTTGGAAGAACCAACCCGAACCAGTATCGAAAGCAGCATTTCCAGGAACCAAACCTAATTCGATGATAGACCACATCAATTTGGTTTTCTGATCATCGGACCAAACATTGTAAAGCCAATCATAAGCTATAGCATAAGCTGCAGTCAATTCTGCCAAATCTAGGAAATGAGCAGAATTCCAATGAGGATCTTGTGTTCCTTCTACATTTCCTTGACCCCAAGGTTGAGATGTATTTCCAGCTGCAGTTTGAAGTTCAACCCACATTCTATCGACCCATTTAGTATCTTTGGAAACTTGATAAGCGTATCCCCAAGCTTTGACTCTTTGTTGAACGTCTCTTGCTGGATCTAGAATTCCTGAACCTACTAAACCTCCATCGGTGACGTATTGAACTGGTGGTTCAGCAGCCCAAGCAGTTGCATTCTTGAAGATGGTAGCATTCCAAACTGTCAAATAAGCATCATTTGCAATCTTTTCCGGCATACAATCCCAAAGATATTGAGGAGCCATCAATCTTGGATGAGGTCTCAAAGAATCAGCATCTGTAGAACCAGTTCCAGAAAAAGGATCGGAAGCGCAATTTCCAGCTTGAGTTCCACCCATTGAAGGACTTCCCAAATTGGCAGCTGAAGAAAGGAACATTGGATTTGCATAAACGTCGGTTCCTGAATAGGTAATGTCATTTCCTCCTCCCGATTTGGCAGCGTTTGAAGCAGCAGAGGAAGTAGAGGAATCGATGGTTGGTGGTGCTGAACTCGTTGAACCAGTCCAAGAATTGGTATCACCAGCTTTGCCAGAAGAAGAGGAGGAAGTCGAATCATCTTTGGATGCTTTCCAACCGAAATAACCTCCTACTCCACCACCGATCAAGACTAGGATTAGAAGTGGTAGACCGTATTTGAGCCATTTCGAGGTACCTTGCTTTGGTGGACCGTAGGAGTACGTCTGAGCAGCAGCAGAGGCTAGATGGAGGATGGATAGGAGAAGAGATTGTTTTCGATGAGAGTTCGCATATTTTCGAATCTATTTCTGGTAGTGGATCTCTTTCATTCGTTAATTCATTTGGACTCAAATCTCATTTGCACGAAGATGTCATCTTCAGGTAAAAAGCCAAGAATCGACCCACCCATCCCTCGAAACTCTTGGTTCTACTCACCAGCGTTTGGAGCTCCTGCGTCAGTATAATAAGCATCGCTGCCAGCGTAATCCTTATAAGCACCACCCTGTGTATCCTGTTGTTGTTGTTGTTGTTGAGGCAGATGATCTAGATCGTATCTACTTCCATAAGGAGTGTTCATAGGAGAAGCGTCTTGGTATCCACCATAACCAGCTGCTTGATTCTGAGGATAACCTGAACCGTAGCCGCCATTCCCACCCGAAGAGTACTGTTGATGATTATTGGATTGATTGTATTCGTCTCGATAAGAACCCTGCTGATATCTATCGTCGTATTGAGATGCGTTAGAGTGGGTGTAATAATCTTGAGGCTGTTGATAACTCATCGTGCGAGATTGTCAATGAGCGAATGAGATGGAATGAGTAGAACAGTTGGATATCAGAATAGAGATTGGGAATAGATGAGATTGGAGTGAGTAGAGTAGAGTAGAGTGATTGGAGGGTTGGCGTTCAAGACAAGGGGGGAGGACCAAAGAGAGTAAGGAGAGAGATTCAAGATTCAAATTTGTTGACTGTCTAAGTCTGTTGATCTTGAAGTTGATAAACGTTACTTTTATGTTTGATTTGAAACGAGAGTGAGCAATAAAATATTGACTTTTTGGATGGAGATGGTAAAGAGACAGACAGCAAACTCACTCACAGACCAAATAGGAGAAGAGGCTAAAGCGCACTCGTCGATTCTGCTGACTTTGACTTTGAATCATCCAATTCCTTTCCTTTCCCAAAACGGAAAATCTTTCTTTTCTTTCGAGATCAATGCATTGAAAGGGAGGCTAACGAACGATGTCCATCCAACTTCAACAAGACGAAGAATCCATAAGCAGAGTCTAGCAGAGAACCAAGCTCTACTCTCGAAAGCTCCTCCTCCCAACGCTCTTTCTAAACGTCCAAAAAACGAGAAGACCCTCTTGAATGGCAAACAGAAAAGGATCACTCTCCTCCCGAGTGCCAGAGCTATACAAGATTCAGGTCGAGAGAGGGTTTGAACCAAAGCTCTCCTCCGTCCTCCAACTTTCAGCTTCCAGTTTCGCTCAAAAAGAGTCCTCTAACAAAAGTATAACCTGAATGGCAAAAGAAAGATATTACTCCCAACGTGGGACTCGAACCCACAGCCTTGCGATGACCAGCGCTTCAAGCGCTGAAGGTCTGAATTGTGCCCGAAGGGACTCTCTGTTAATAAGAGTCGCACGCTCTGCCAATTGAGCCAGCCGGGATAGAAAAGTGATGGTTGGTCGGTCTTCAAAATTCTGCGTACAGGTATAGTGCAGCAATTCTTCAGATGTGCGATTTTTGAGGTTTTATGCCATTTTGAGCGGCTCAAAGGGCTCAAACGAGAGTCAAATGGGTCTCAAACGTCTCAAAGAATGTGACAGTGACATTTGAAGAGGGTTCAATAAGAGAACGGATGATCTGACCACTTTGGGGCGCAGTCAACTGACTACCTCTTTTCTGTAAGCTATATTGAGATCTGAGACAAGGCACCTTAAAAAAGAGGATTTTCAAAGCTATTGATATCAGCAGAGTAGAAGGAGAACATTCATAGAGAATTTGTCCCATTTCCCCAGAATTCTTCCCAATTCTAATCTCTCATCCTTCCCTGAACCAGATTGGTTCTGCAGTCCTCTTTCGACCGACTTGTTTCAGTGGGCTCTGACTTTTTGTTCATCCTGAGCTTTGAGTGCTCCAGAAAAAGGGTGACTTTCGTCTCCATCTTGGATCCAAAGACAGAGGAACGCTCTCTTTCTGAACTTTTTCTCGCGAGGCTGTCCTCTCCTTTCCTTCTCTTCAATTCACTCTCTTACATTGGTGAGAAGAACTGAAAACGGGCTAGGTGAGAAGGCAATTGTGGCAAGCTGAGCTGGAGTCCACACTACCTGCCTATGCGCCGTCCGACTGGATCATTCAAAATTCAAGCGCGATGTTTTAGGCGAAGAGTCTCGATCAAAAGGTATAGATGTATTACAGCTCGTTTTATGTATCTATTTGAATCACTGTAACAAAAAATTTCAACAACGTCTTTCTTTTCTACGCAACAGCAGCTCTCAATTTCTTGCTCTCATCTTCGGTGAGATAAGGACCAATTCTAGAAGCTACGTCTGGCTCGGCAGCTTGAACGCGGAAGAAGTTCGAGAGATAAGACTGAATTGGAGGGTAAAAAGAGAATGAGGAGACGAGGTCAGGGGAAGAATAAATCCAGAGTCACGTCGTCGAAACAGCTTCGAGAAGAACTCACCTTCATGTCCATGGACCAAATTGGATCGTCCTTGAGCTCTGGATCTTCTGGAGCGTTGAAGAGATCCATGTCGTCTGCCATCAAGTCTTCGACACCTCCTGGTCCTAATAGATCAGATAAGAAAGCCATCTCACCAGATCGTTGGTTAGAAGGCTTTCCATCATCTTCATCGTCCCATTCTCCATCCTGAAAAGCAAGTAAGAAAGCAAGTGTCAGAGTTCTACTCGATATGACTTTTCTCCGGATTAAGAGTCGTTCCGTCAAAGAAAGGAAACACTCACCTCATCATCTGTCTCTGGAGTTCTAGCTCCGTCGCCTCCCAATCCTAATCCAGCTCCAGAAGGAGGTCCACGTTGAGCTGTTTCGTACTCTTTGACTAGAAGTTTGAGAATCTTCGCGGGAAGGGGAATTTGAGTGAACTTGTGAGGAGCTTAAAAAGAGTAACAGAGGTGACAAGGGAAAGATGTTAGACAATGAACAGAATCAAAAGAATGAAGGTTCGGTATACTCACTGTTCTTGGCTCTGGATCGTGTTCTGATAACTATAGACAAGAATGAAGAGGTAGGACAGAAACAAAGATAAGCATCAACACCCAATCATCAAACAACCAAAGTCATTTGACCAGCCACTCGGAAGAGACTCACTGTTTGAAGTATCGGGAATGAGATCTCCAGGAACGATGATGGTGTCGAGAACAGGTCTTCTAGATTCCAAGAGCTTGATCAAAGCGATGATGCTGAGACGAGAAGGTTTCAGAAGAAGGAAAAAGATAAAAATCAGAAATGTCATCATTGACTACATCGACGATTTGAGACTCACCTCACTCTCTGAGCCCAGAATCCTTGAAAAGTTTCAGAATCGACTACCCATTTTCGAACGAAAACTTCCAGACCTGACTTGGTAGTAGTCTGCGTTTGACCTCCTTCTTCGACTTTGACTTCTAGCGAAGTAGCTTCAAGGAGATCTAGTACGACCGAAGATTGTTCGTGCATCAAGTAAGCGAAAGGTAGGATCAAGGACTGGAAAGCACACCGACAGGAAACAATAGAGAGAAGGATGAAGTCAGCGCCACGAATTCACAGGACAAACATCGAGAATCGACGAAGACTCACTTGACTGAAGCTGGCAGTCTGAGCGGTGTTGAGCCTTTGAACCATTGCTCTCAAAAGATCCGGAAGAACTGGTAGGAGCTCGTTTGCAGCTTTCCTGAGCAAGGCGATGAGAAGATCTCCAATCGCGAGACCTCCAGTTTCAGTCTCTGCTGCCAAGGTTTCTGAAGAAGCTGAAGACGAAGATGGAGGTAGCAGTAGTCGAGATAGAATGGAGCAGATGAGGTGCAGAGACGGCGTCGAATCGGAAGAATGCCTGAAGAAGATCAACGTAAGAAAATGAGAAGACATAATCAGCGACGAAGTAAATGTCGAAGGAATAACGATTTTCACTCACCACGCCAACAAAGTCTGACAATCCTTTCTAACGAGAAGAGTCAAAGATTGAAGACCATATTGCAAGACATCTCTATCTTCGGTGTTCATCATTAAACTCATGATGGTAGGACAAACAGATCCAACAGCATTGACTCCCTGAACGACTTCTTGCTTTGCTCCAGTTAGTAAAGCAGCTATGAGCTCGACTGATGCTTCTATAAGTGGTGATGGCTCCTCCTTTGAAGAAGTTGATCGAGACTGTGAAAGAGTAGACTCGATCACAGAGCAAAGAAGAGGGAAAGAAGTTGAGAGAACCGAAGATGAAACCGAATCTAACTTGTGAGATGATAGGGACTCGAGAAGATCCGAGATGACAGAGAGTAGAATCGGATCTGGAGAGAAAGATACGAGGAGAAAATAGAGGAATAAGTATTTCAGTATTAGTACTGAACGCTTTTCAATCTAGTCCTCGTTCTCAACGAAGAGCCTTACCTTCGGCATGAGGACCCCAAGCTTCGAGAGCAGCTCTGACTACGTTTGAGTAGACCTCTGGAGGAGTCAATTCATCCTCGACGCTAACTGCTTGAACAGTTTCTAGAATGAGAACTAGAGTGTCTTCTGATGTTTGAGACAGTAGAGGACCTAAAGAAGCGATAATTCTGGGTGCGAGAGGACGAAGCAAAGCGGCTGGAAGATGACGATGGAAGCTATGGAAGCAAAGAGAAGAGAGAGTGGGCGAGGTAGACAAGAGAACAGGAGGTGAGTAAAGGTAAAGAATCAGCGACGAGCTCGTTTGAAATTGCCTTTACTGAATTCTCAACTCACTTTTTGACAGCTCTCATTCCGGCCAATCTAATCAAGACACCTTCTTCCTGTTCCATTCCCTCCACAGTTTCCGAATTGACATGATTACCATCACTACCTTCCATAGTCTTTACGGCCTCTTCCAAAAGACCTTTTGCGAGATCTTCAGGCATTGAAGCAGCGTACTGACTTGCAAAAATGAAAGCTCTACCTCTCAACAAAGCCGGAGTTTCGTTCGATAAATTCGGCATGACGACATGTTGAAAGATTCCATTCAAGTCTAAGCTCGATCCAGTGCCAGAACCACCTTCGGCTTCCAAAATTTCCAACACGGATTCAGAAGTTCCACCTAAACAGGCTAGAGCTGATTCTTCATTCTTCCACCAGCCTTTCATACCTCTGGATTTCAGATCTCTGGATTCAGAAACTAGAACCTGAACTGAAGAAGCTAAGGAAGATAAGGTTTGCTTTGGATAAGCTTCCAAGAATTCGGATAGAGTATCGATCGAAGCGATTCTCAAATCATAACCGGATGCATCTGTTGATTCTTCAGTATCCGTAACAAATAGGTTTGGATCTTCTAGCCACGATTCGTGTTGTTTCGATGTGATTCTTGAGAATGAAAGTAGAGTTGTGATTAGAGTCGAAAAAGCTGGACTTGGTGAAGATGAAGAAGCATCTAAGTAGATTGGAGAAAGTCTGTTTGATCTGGATGCTTCAGACAAGAATGATAGAATCGAGCATGCTAAATCTGTGATGGTTGCTGAGACATCTTGATCCCCTTCTGCAGCTTCGAAAGTTGGACCAGAATCTGAAGAGAGGTAATAAGCCGAGAAAGCTGGAAGAATGGCAGTGGAAGATGCTAGAGCTGCACTTCCCAGGCTGACGAGATAAGGCTTGAAATGAGCTCTGAAATGAGTGGCAATTGTCAGAGTCTGAGAGAGGAAGAGCGATAAGGCATCGAACAGAAAAGGCATACATTTAGCTCTTCGCTGACGATTCTCGTGGATCTTTAGACGGAAGCTTTACACTCACCTTCCAACACTCATTCAAAACAGCCAGGTATTCCCAATCCTTCTCTTCTGCATTCCCACTGCCCAACCTGTGCAGCGAGTCGAGATTTCCGACCAGGCCTTGCATGGCTCCCAGCCAACGAGGGAGCATTTCGTCTGCAGCCGTCTTTGAAGCTTCTGGATATTCTTCTCTGACCATAAAGAGGGTGTGAAGAAGGTTACGGAAGATCAAGATTGGTCTCGAACGGAGATGAGGCGAGAGACGCTGGAGGAAGATGGAAATGGAGAAAGAAGATAGAGGAAGTTTCCGAATCAGAAGTCTATTTTCTCGACATCAAGAACAGACTTCGAATTCGTAAAGTCTAGAAAAACAGCTCTGAGTTTTCGATCAGATATTCACAGATCGTTCCGTCGAGAGGTATGGTGATGACCCTCCTTGACCCAATTCTTTCTTCTGGACCCCAATCTGTTCTCTTATCTACTCACCTCATCGCCTACTACTCTTTCCAAACTTGGTAACAACTCTCTAGCTACGTTCATGAGTTGATTTTCATCCATATCTCTTCCAACGAAGTCAGTCAATAGAGCCAATGAACCATGTTTAGCATTTGAATCATGCTTCTGTAGATAATCCTTGATAGTAGGAATGAGTTGAGGCATTTCATCTGGCCATTCTGCGCCACAAATGGTCGCAGTAGTATAAGCTACAGCCAATCTAACTTTTCTATCTTGATGAGCCAAAGCTTGTAGAAGATTGTTTCTGATTTCAGGTTTGAATTCAGATGGAAGAGGGGAATTGTTTGGAGGATAACCGATGAAGGATTCGCTGAAATATAGAGACCATCTCTGTTTGACTATGAGGCGTAAAGCCAATGCTGCTGATTGTTGAAGATGTAGAGGACAGATTGAAGGATGGACCAAGAGTAAGGAAGAGAGAAGAAGTGGCAGGTTGAATTCGAGTGAAGATGACAATTGAGTCAGTTTCGCTTCGGATGATTGTCTGACGTTGGTGTCTGCTGAAAGTGTCCCTTCTAGAATCGAAACCACTTCCAATTGACTTTGATTCAGCGAAGCCATCTTGCACAGGTAGAGTTGGTCGAAACAAGTCAGTTCTTCTCGAGAAGATTTTTTGAGAGTCGAACACGCCGCCTCGAACACACACGCTCTTACAAGTCTTCTAGAATCTGTGGTAAACGGGGATAGCTAAAAAGAAATACAAGATATACTGAAACATTTTTAAGAAGCCATCCTCTTCTCCGAATCAACAGAGGGAGAACCAGAAGTCACCCTCTCCCCTTCTCCTTCTCCAACTCGCGTCTGCTGCCCTTCCGACGTCGCTTCTGCTGCTTTCAAGGCTCGCTCTCTATTGTCGAGATGACGAGTGACGAGAGTAATCACCGTAGTCAGAATGGCCACGCAAATCATCGCGATAAATCCTTTCTCTGTATCGAACAAGCGGGGAAAGTGAGGTAAGAAAGCGTCAGTCCGTCGCAGCTCTTCGACATCCTCTCTATCGAAATGAAAGATCTTTCTTAGCTCGACTCACGGAACTTCGGAGTATCAGTGGCAGGATACAGAGTGATAGACCACCAAGCGTTGATGACGTTGCTCCAGAGATTCATACTGGCTAGAACCTGGAGATGAGAATCATGAGATCGTCGTTGATTGAGAAGAGAGAGCTTCAGCTTCCAAACACAAAGGTTGCGGCGGGACTTCGAAGATACTCACAACAGCTCTTTCCTGCTCATCATCATTGCAGACTACGTTGGCCCAAGCAAAGAAAACACCCTGTCCAGAATAAGATACTCCACTGAAGGCGAAGGCGAAGAACTTCAATCCAAAAGGTATCGTCCAAATCAAGAGTAAGATCGAAACGAAGATCATGACTATTGACATGTATGGTCTTGAAAAAAAACGGACATAAAACAGTGAGAAGAGAGAGAGAGAGAGATCACTCAGGTCAGCATGACGCACAGAAAGTTGAAACGACAGAAACTCTTCTCACTCACCCAACTGGCCATCGGATTCGATAATAATCAGTCACCCAAGCACAGATCAAAGTACTAGCAATAGCAACAGCATATTGACTCAGAGGCCAATAGTTCCTCTCAGGAACCGTTCTACCTTCAGCTTTCAACCACAAAGCGAACAAAGAATTGATTCCAACACTTTCAAGCATGCTGGACCAAGCGAACAAAGCCGAAAAAGCATACCAATGCCATCGACCAAGGCATCTCTTGACTAGATCCCAAGAAAGGTAGGTTCTTGGTCCTTTGGATTGTGGTAATCTCGAGATTGCTAGCTCTCTCTCTTCAGAAGTCAAGAACCAGGATTTGGTCTTTCGAGGTGTGTCAGGAAAGACTAAGAATCCATAGATGGCAATCGTGATTCCGATGAAGCCATCAATCAGCATCAACCATTTCCAAGATGCTAAACCTCTGTAATCCTGGAGATTCTTGAAGATCGAAGCTTGTAAGACTCCGGAGAATAATGATCCAAGTTGAGCACTCGAAGCAAAGATCCCAGCCCTTTTCCCTAATTCAGCGTCTTTGTACCACGATCCCAGGATCCAGTGACCTCCAGAAACTGTACGGATGGGAAAGAAAGATCAGAAGAAGGGGACAAAAGGACAAACGAAGAGATCTGTACTTACAAGTTGAACTCTCAGCCAAAGCCTGGAAGAAACGAATGGCCATGATATGAGAAGGTTTCGTAGCTGCAGCCATACACATACTCAATCCTGCCCATAGAGCAGACATTGATGGAAGCCAAATGTGAGGAGGTACGACCTGTAGCATGAGATTGTTTGGAATCTGATGAAAGAGAAGAGAGAGAAATTGAATGAGATTCTGAACAGTCGTCGATGTGGTCACTTCGCTTTCTACTGACCTGTCCTATGATGTATCCAACCGTAAAGACTGTATTGACTTGATTGAATTGATCTCCAGAGAATCCAACGTCTTCTTGTAGACCACTGAAGCAGAGCATGAAGAATGTAAGAAGAGTCGGAGATCACAAGTCAGCATCTCATCATTGGTTGATCAGAACTAGTGCCATCTGTATCTTACCTGACATAAGCTGAAGCAAAGTTGGTTCGATTGAGCTAGAGAGAATAGAACAGAAGTGAGTCAGGACTCAGGTTTTCAACGAAAAGATCGGCTTGACAATGATGGCTTTGACTCTTTCTGATTCGCGCTTTTGCTCACATAGTTAGACCAGTACATCAAGCAGACATAGCTCAGGACAGCTCTAATCAAAGTAAAGATAGAGAGAAGACTGTCAGTGCATGGTCAATTCTTTCATTTCTTTCACGAGTGTCGAACGCAGAAAGACTCACGCATCGATCTTGCTTAGAAGCTTCCTCTCTTGCTTGGTAGCTGGAGGTTCTCCCCAGAGAAAGACCTTGACTTTGTTGATAGCACCCATGTTGAATCTTGAGAAGGCGAACTGCTGTATGAAGAGAGAAGAGACGAGTGAGGCTTCTAGTTGAAGAAGTGAGTCATCTCTTTCTCTTTGCCTTCTCCTATCTTTGCTTTCCTAGCCAGGCTTATCTTGAAGTGGTCCGTAATGAGAAGAAGATAAAGAAGAAAGAGAAAGCTACAGAGATTGAAGGATGGGAACGAGAGCAAGAAAGAAGAAGATCGGTCCATCCCACCGAAACCACCGACCTATCGAGATAACGCTTGTCGATTCTTCTTCTTCCTTCTTTCTCTCTTTCTTCCTCCCATCAACATCAACTTCATTCCATCATGGTCACTTCCGACACCCAATCCGAAGCTGCCTATATCGCAATCTCTGCAGACAAGCAGGCCAAGAGGGATTCTCTGATTCCAAAAGAGTGGTGGATTCCAGAAAACAAACTACCTTCGGATCAAGTTCTAGACGTCATCGACTTCCCTGTCAAGAGTGGTCTTTTGACACAGGAAGAGATCAAGATCACTGAAACTTCTGCTGTGGATCTGGTAAAGGCAATGCAGAAACCTTTGGGCGATAAGGCTCGTTGGACTGCTTTGAAGGTCGTCCTTGCCTTCTGTAAGAGAGCTTCTATAGCTCAACAGTTGGTGAGTCTGAGATATCTGCTCGTGTAGATGATAAAAAAGGAATCAGGCCACTTTCCATTCGACAGGAATCGTCTGACCTTTGGATTTGCCTCTGCACTCACCCCGCTCGCGGTTTTGTCCGCTCTCTTCAGGTCAACTGCCTCACTGAGATCTGCTTTAAAGAAGCTCTGTCTACTGCCAAAGATCTGGATGCTCACTTCGAGAAGACCGGAAAGCCAGTCGGTCCCCTTCATGGCCTTCCCGTGTCGATAAAGGACAACTTCAAAATCAAAGGGCTCGATTCGACTCTAGGATTTGCATGCTGGTCAGTCTCTCTGTCAATCAGCTCTCTAACTATACAGCGTTGTTTCTCCCAGCATCTTTACTTATGACTTTTACTGCTTGTTTGACTTCAGCAGGGCCAACGATCCAATGAACGAAGACTCTCTACTCATCTCCATCTTGAGAGAATCAGGAGCTGTTCTTTACTGCAAAACGAATGTTCCGACTTCCATGATGATCGCTGAGTCCGTCAACAATGTCTGGGGTCGAACTTTGAAGTGAGTTCCTTCTCGACGTTCAACCTGAGAACCAGTCGCAAGACAATCTCGCTGACGCACTTCTCATCTTTGACATCCCACTACTCTCTTCACTTCTCTTCTCCCAGCCCTCACAATCGTTCATGTACCTCTGGAGGTTCTTCTGGAGGGGAATCAGCTCTTCTAGCTTTGAAAGGTTCACCATTGGGAGTCGGAACGGATATTGGAGGCTCCATTCGAATCCCATCTTCTCTCACTGCTCTCTATTCAATCAAGCCATCTCTCGGAAGATTCCCAACCCATAACGCGAGATCTGGCATGGCGGGTCAAGAAGCCGTAAATTCCATTAACGGTCCAATGTCTTCAGATTTCTCTTCGTTAGATCTATTCGCAGCCGCTGTGGTCGGAAAAGAACCTTGGAGACTAGATCCAAAAGCAATCCCAATTCCTTGGAAATCAAAAGAAGAGGTCAAACAGCTTCTACCATCAAGTGAATTAGTCTTTGGGGTCATTAGAAACAACGGAATGGTGAGGCCTTTACCACCTGTTCAGAGAGCTTTGGAGATCACTATCAAAGCTTTGAGAGACAAAGGTCATGAAGTCGTCGAATGGGAATCGGAAGACGAATTCAAGACTGGTCTTCAGTTGATAGGGTCTTTCTTCACGGCCGATGGAGGATCTGGAATTTATGATCTGATGGAAAAAGGTGGAGAAGAAAAGGTTTGGGTTCAAGGCTTGCCTAAAGCAACAGGCAAACCGAAAACAGTCAGTGAAACCTGGAAGCTTCAAGCTGAGAGAACGACTTGGGCTGGTGGGATCTGCGAGAAATGGGAAAGCTTGAAAGGGAAGAATGGAAGAAAGGTAGATGCTCTCTTAAGTCCAGCGACTCCATTCGCAGCAGTCCCAAATGGAACGTTTGACCATATCGTGAGTTTCTATCGATCAACGACTGATCACTGCCAGCGCTTAACGCTAACAACATCATATTTCTCTTGTTATTTCATCTCAGGCCTACACTGGAGTATGGAACGTGATGGATTTCCCAGGAACTACTTTCCCTGTTACCAGAGCCGATGCTTCTTTAGATCAACCAACTTCTGCTCATGGTCAACCTCTTTCAGAACCAGATGAAAAGATTTGGAAGAATTACAATGCAGAAGTGAATCAAGATCATCCAGTGTCTCTTCAACTCGTAGGAAGACGCTTGGAAGAAGAGAAACTTTTGGAGATCACTCAAGTTGTGATCGACTCTATCCCCAAATTTGTGTGATGGGATTCGCTTTCCATCATTTGATCCATGTTCATCTTGCTCAATCTTTTTGTCTTCACAGCCGATGAAGATTTCTAGATACAACAGTGTTTGAATTACAGAGTCACTACAGAAATACAAAAGACTTTACTTTCCTTTCCTTTTTGGAACCACGACCTTCTGAGGTCTACCAGCCAAAGTTCTCGAATCGTCTCTCGCCTTCGCCTTGCCCTTTGAGGAGGACTTCGAGGCATTCTTCGATTTCGAGCTAGCTTTGATTGTCGAAGAGCTGTTGTTTCCTTCGTCTTCTGTGTCACTTGCTTTCCTCTTCGATTTGCTTGGAGAAGAGCTCTTGTTAGATTTCTTCGATTTGTTAGAAGCTGAAGTTGAAGCAGAGGATGAAGACGTTGGTGCTGGAGCAGCTGGAGCGAAGAGATCTGCCAATTCTCTTGGAAGAAGTTTTCTAGCGATTGATGGAAGAGAGGACTTTGAAGGAATCTGACCGCGACTGTAGGTGAGAGATGATTCGATAAGAAGAAAAGATGACTTGAGTCAGAAAATCAATGCGCAATTGCTTTGATCGTAGTTCGAGATCATCTCTAATCACTCACGCTTTCATGACAGCTACAACGTCACCTTCAGTGATGGTAGAATTCCTTCCTGATCTTTCAGCTTGGGAAGAGATCTCTTGGGAGAACTTGGCAAACCAGTCGTAAGATCTGAGAGCAGTCCGGAAGGAGGAGATGTGAGATGCAAAAGGTGTTTGCAGTCAGATTGTCGAGCAAGCAGTAACGAGAGAGAAAGAGTCACCCTTCGAGAATCTTGACTCACGCATCCTCGACTGCTTCCATAGCACCTGGATCGATCTTGATCTTTCCTTTGCTTCTCCCAACCGCAGTGCTCATTGCAGGTAAAGAGAAAGTACTGAAAAGGTCCTTGAAGAGGGTCGTAGGTAAAAGAGGGACGCTAGCCTGCGTGTAGGGAGAGAACCTTTTGTTTTGAGGAGTGATAGAGACAGAAAGCCAGATGAAAGAGATAGTCAGCGTTCAAGAATTAAAAGTTCAACAGAGTGAGAACATTTGATAGAATGTTTCTGAAGCTCAATCAAAAGCACTGCACTCACCTCTTCTTCTTCCTACTAATTCTCTTCTTCAAAATTGCAGCACCTCTCCCATCTTTACCTTTTACTTTCGATGACTTGTTTGCGACTTGATCATCATCTTCCTGATCACTTTCCTCTTCAGATTCCGTTTCGTAACCATCTTCCAATTCCGAGCCAACATCAGCTTTATTGTCTTCTTTCTCTTTCAAAG
The DNA here is from genome assembly GCA_001599655.1 of Golubevia pallescens. Taxonomy (NCBI): domain Eukaryota; kingdom Fungi; phylum Basidiomycota; class Exobasidiomycetes; order Golubeviales; family Golubeviaceae; genus Golubevia; species Golubevia pallescens. The sequence continues at coordinate 156,539 of BCHO01000014.1, forward strand.
CATCTCTTCTTTTCTTCAATCTATCCAAAGAAGTTTCTCCATCTTCATCATCTTCTTCTATTCTATCTATAGAAGGCAAAGAGATCTCAGGATCGACAGTAGCGTCTGGATCCAATTCCGAACGAGAACGAGAGATGGAGTCATCTAAAGGTGGTGATAGAGATTGAGATCTAGTAGAGGAGGATTTGGACTTCGAAACTGATTGATCTTGAGGTTGTGAGAGGTTGGAATTATCATGATCTTTGAAATCAGGCATGTCATCGAGTTGAGGCATTTCTTCATCTTCTCTACCAACATCATCATTGGTGATTAGTTCTTCTCCATTACTTCTCAAAGAGGTAGATCTTTCAGCATCGATTTGATCTTGATCCATTAGATCTTCGGGTTCGAAATCTCTTCTATCAGAAAGGGCATGAGAAGCATCGAAAGCACTTCCTACTGAAAGAGGTTCAGAAGCAGCTCGAGAAGGACTAATTTCGAGAAGAAAGAGAATCGTGAAAGATGATCAGTTTGGTTTCGTCAGTCGTTCTCGAGTCACTATAGAAGATTTACTCACCTTCTTCTATCTCCTTCCAATCCCTCTCCTTCAGATCCGTCTTCGCTGAACCTTCCGCTAGCACCACTTTCTCTTCCACTTCTAGGACCTCTTCCACCAAAGATACTCTCTCTAGTCATTCCATCCAAAGCGTCCAATCTAGAATCATTCTGAAGGAAACTTCTAGTATTATCACTATTTCTTTCAGCTTGAATTTTGCCATCTGAAGGAGTTCCATATTTCCTATAGCCTTCTTCTCTCTCGAAAGTGTTACCAGTCTCATCGTCGTCATCATCTTCATTGATAGCCGAGATTCCAGAATTGACACTCAGTCCACCTTCGCTCTGTCTTGCTACTCTTCTACCAGTCTCTGCATTCTTAGCTAGAAGATGAGCAAAGATTCCAGCCCCTTCGATGGTTGCCTTTGGTGATTTCCCTCTGCCTAGTCTTTGCATCTCTTCCAGACTTGCTTGACTGATGTCTCTTGTAGAAGTAGATTCATTCAATCTCAGTTCAGCATGAGAATCATTGGCTCTGGTACTAGAAGAGACATCTCCGTCTTCATCTCTGGTCAGATCTCCTGGAACTGACATTCCTGGACGAAGAAGAGAAGACCTGGAACCTACTTGAGATTTGGTTCCACTACCGCTGGCTAATGAGGAGGCTCCACTCAATCTAGACGCGATTGAATTACGTGTTGGATTAGAGATAGATTGTTGTCGAAGAGATGCCAGACCTGGAGAGGTTGGACCAGCTGGAGTTGGTGGTAGCTGGAAGCCAGGAGCTGAGAAGGGAGAGAAGCAGAGAACCATAACAAATTCAGATTCACATCCGAATTCTATTTCAAAGTCTGAAATAGCAGATGCAGAGAGGAAGAAGATGGCATATACTCTTGATCCCAACTTGTTTTCCATCCAAGACCAACACCAACACTTCTTCATACTATTATCCATCTCCCTCTTTCTCTTTCGCGTACTTACCTCTTGCCAGTCTTCTGAGTAGTTCCAAGGGACTCTCATCTCTTCCACCAGCCCATCCACCGAGTCCGGAAGCGTTTCCCTTTGGAGTGACACCACCAGCCCCAAACCTGGATCTCCTCCTCTTTCTCTCTGTCCAAATCATAGATTCCTCTTCTGATCTACGTTTCTTCTCAGAAGTCAGCAATTGCGATCTCTCTGCATTTGTTGGATTTCTACGTGGAGTTGTACCAGAGGGAGTTTTGCGAATGGATCTTGGAGTTGGAATGGAATTGTTGTTGTTGTTGATTGTTGGAGGTGCTAAGGCAGGATTTCTATTCCTGTTTAGAGCGGCAGGAGTGCTTGAAGTTGGTTGACTGTCCAGATCTACGCCAATGGTTCTTAATTGTTTCCTAATGATTGAAGTTGGAGGAGGTTGAGATAGCGATCTCTCATTTCTAGAAGCAGCCATTGGAGTTTGATTCAGTCTCCTCTTGTTTGTTGAAGATGGCGTCCCTCCGCCAGATCTCTGTTGTGCTGCATCTTGATTGGCGTTCGTTCTCTTCTTGTTGGGAGAACTCGACGCTCGAGGTTGATTTGATGACATTTGTGGGATGATAGTGATGGTCAAAGGAGAAGAAGTTCAAGTCTCTCACTCGCGCTTTTGGTTGATTTCAGATTCTACGATCCTTTTAAATCCTGTCAAAAACAGCTCTATTAGCTGTACTAAATTTATCCTGATTTCAATTAAGAGAAAGAATCGCCAGGAAATCAATTAAGACCGGCAAAGTGAGTTGGCTGCCTCTCCTCTCTCTCTCTCCTCGTACCTTGAGCTCTACCCTTCGCGCTACTATTCCTGTGAAAATGTTGTAGGTTCACATTTGAGCTTCTTTTGAAGCTTTTGTAGCCCCAAGGGACCACGATCGAAGTTGAGCTGGGGAAAGCAGCTTGTTTAGCTCTAGAGAGACTCTACTCAGCGTTCTCCTCCTCACAAACAAGGACAGACGTCTCGGCTCAAGCCTTCAAACAACCTAAACCTGTCTAAAACTCAAACTCACAAGCCTAGGCCGGCATTTAAACGCTCATAGAGCCTGCTCGGACTTGTAGAGCCCTTGATTTCTCAGATCATCCGCTCTCTTATTGAACCCTCTTCAAACGTCAACGTTACATTCTTTGAGACCTCTGAAAGCCATTCCACTCTCATTTGAGCCCTCTGGGCCGCTCAAAACGTCGAAAAACCTCAAAAATCGCACATCTGGAACATTGCTGCACGGAACCAGTATGCAAAATTCTGGCGACCGCCCAACCATCACTTTTCTATCCCGGCTGGCTCAATTGGCAGAGCGTGCGACTCTTATTAAGAGAGTCCCTTCGGGCACATTTTCAGACCTTCAGCGCTTGAAGCGCTGGTCATCGCAAGGCTGTGGGTTCGAGTCCCACGTTGGGAGTGATAACTTTTATTTTGCTGTCGAGGCATATACTTTTGCTTTTGATAGCTCTTTTTGACGCGTCGGAGAGACTGGAAGAGAGCTTGGTTCAAACCCTCTCTCGACCTGACTGGCTCTGCCACTCGGGAGAACAATAGGCTTTCCTTTTTGCTTCCAAGAGCTTGAAATTCATTTTTGGACGTTTCGAAAAGAGATGCTGGAGGATCTTTGGAAAACAGAGATTGGTTCAAATCCTCGTTGGCTCTATGGTTTCACGCCTGAGATGAGGATGGACTTCGTTGAAAAATTGTATAATACGACATCTACTGACACATGTTCATTTCTCAAACAAGATTTTTATAGACCAAGTTCCCAACTTACTGGATGTTCACTTCATCTCCATCGCCCTCGCCTTGTAAAGACATCCTCTCACTCGCCTCTTCTGGCTTCTCCAAATCCATCTTGAAAGGGACCCTTTGAAATCGATAACTGCTCTCCTCTTTTTCTCTCTTCAATTGCATTTAAGACTTCAAAAAGGTCCTTCAACAGCGCCTCTCCAAGCTTGCACGTCCAATCAGAATATTTCTACCAGTCTTCCAAGAAAAAGGCTTCCGCTGAGCAAGGACAAACACAGATTCACAAAAGAGAAAGATGATCAGCAACTGTTCTGCATTTTTTCATCAAGTGTTAGAGAGTCAGAAGCTTGTTACGCACCATGACTCAGGCTCAGGTTTCAATGAAAACTGTACCCAATGAGTACCTTGCATCCTCTAAGATGGGAACCAAGTCTCGAAGCTTATCGAAAGAGATTTCATCCTTCTGACTAAAATCTATAACCAGTCTCTCGATCGGCCTTATCTCCGTTCCATCCACCATGAACCCATCTTCGGCAGCTTTCCTTCTAGATCTGAGTAAAGTGAGAACTTCTGCTGGATAAATTCCCAGTTCAGGACTGAGGCCCAGAATTCTCAATTTCGGATAGTTTCTCTTCAGAGCATTCAGACCTCTGTTTTTCTTGAGTGAACCCATTTTGTGATTGTATGGAAACGGGCTTGAGGTTGCGAATAACCAAATCTCCTCGACTGAAACTGGAAAGTCATTTCCTAAAATCGCCTCTTTGTCAATGACCAAAGATAGCACTTGCAGTTTGGGGCAGTTGAGTGGTTGAGGAAACTCTCCTCGATATCGAATGAGTTGAAGGACCAAGATTTGAGGGAAAGAAAGTGTTCGAAGATGATCGTAGTCGGCTGTCAAATACTTGAGTCTGAGACTGGCGGCTTGGATGAGAGCTGGTATTTGTTGCTGTTCAACCTTGACTGAGGTATTGAAACAACCAAAAAGACGATTCAGGGAGGGATAAGAGGTTTGCTTTCGATTCATCATCGTGAAACAGATCGGTAGATAGAAGTTGGTGCAAAATGTCTGTAGGTTACTGAAATGATGTGATTCTGTCAGAAATAGAGAAGTAATAAGATCATCCCAACCAAACCAAAATCGAAGAGATTTCCTTGACCGAAGAAGAGTATCTATCATCATTCGATTTGCTTCTTTTGCTTTCTTGTCTGACCTTGGATTATAGTAAGACTTTGCCTCATCAGGGACACAGAATGCTTTGATGTTATCTCTTGACATCCATGCAAAGAACAGTAGCATGTTGAGATTGCAAGGTCGAGGATACTTGCTTAGAACCCAAAAGAAATTGTAAAGAAACCGATTTCCGTCTATGACATCTAAAAAGTGTTTGTTAACCTGCCGACAATTCATCAGGGAAGGTGAGTCTATGTAATCCATAATCATTAATAGCACGTCGGATGGAAGAATCTTGATCTTGGAAGGATACATCCCGAGTTGCAGTCTTGCAATTCGAAGCACGTTGATGTTGGAAGAAGAAGAAGAACGAGAAGACTGAAGAGAACACCTCGATGAAAAGTCCAATGTCATCGGCGTTTCATGCTCATGAAGACTACTCCTTTCCTTCTTAAAGTAGTTTTGGAAAGGAAAATTTAGAGCTTTGAAGAGTCAAGGTGCAGCACTCGATCTATAGAAGAACGGGACTGGTAGAAGAGGAAGATTGACTAAAGATCCACTCGAGATACTTCTCGTTAGTCGTTGTTCAATCAATATCGAAAATGAAGAACAAGGTAGATAAAGCAGCATCATCTTTGCTTAAAAATACAAAAGGGTGAAAGGGATCATCTAAACCTTTTCTCTATCTCTCTATCCATAATCCTAGGTCCACCTCTCACCTTTCTCGCGTCCATGTCCACCACTCTCGGTTGAGGTCTCTTTATTGATTCCTCCTTCTTCTCTTCAATCTTTTGACTATGATCATCTTTCTCAATCTCTTCAGTTTCCTTGTCTTTCTCTTTGATTCCATCCAATTCTCTTCCCTTTACTTGATCTTCAATCTCCATCAATTCACCACCTCCTTTGATCATTTTCTTCTCGGCTTTCCTCTTTCCAGTCCCTTCTCTCCACCTTCTATTTTTCTCTTCTACTAATTCATCTCTTTTCCTCTTCTCCAGTTTCATATACTCCAAAGCAGGTCTTGAATTTCCATAACCAATAGGAACTACTGTTGACTTTGTTTTCTTAAAATCTTCTGAATTCAAATCCTCATCCTTATCGTTTTCAGGAAGCTTCAATCCTAATCTAGAATCTTGAAAAAAAGTACTAGATTTCAAAACTCCATTGAACAAAGGATTAGAAAGAAGGAAATGTTTCTTGATTTCCGAATCTATCAAACTTTTGACCCAAATGGAATGATTGATAGCTAAAGATCTAGTTGAAGAGATTAAGAAGTCGGACAGGATTGAAGTTTCTGACAGTTGAGGTTTGGATTCATGGAGAGATTGGAAGGCTTCTAAATGTTTGTTATAGGTTGGAGAATGGGAGGAAGTATCGTTGGAAACCAAATCATTCTTTGGAATCGATTCTTGAATACGATGAGTATTGCCAATTGAGTCCCTTCGATGGGTTTGCTTCTCCAACAAATCCAAATCTATTGGTCCATCATAACCACCAGATCTCCATTGAACATCATTTTCTCTAAATCCACAATCCCACAACATCAAAGGTCTATCCTCTGCCATTTCATAAGAAGGTTTGGATTCGAAAACATCCAAATTTTCCAAATAATCTTTAATCCTTTCATTCATCTCTTCCAATCCATCAGGGTCATTAACATTCCTCATCGATCTAGATTTAGTAGTCAAGATTTCATTCATCTTGATCAATTCTTCTTGAGTGATGTAATTTGAATTTGGATTGACATTGTCGTTACCTGATGACTTAATGAAAGAATTCTTGACTGCGTTCAAGGCGCTTGCAGCTGTGTGACCACCTTTAGTATCTGCAGTTGAATTTGGTAGGATTGTTGGGAATTCATCTCGATCTGAATCTTGATCTTGATCTCTATTATGACTAAGATTTTCGACCCATTTCTCAACACTCAAACCTCTTCTGATCAATTTCTCCCAATCCTCTTCGACCTGACCTTGTTTGACGTTAAGTAATCTATCAATGATATTCGGTTCTTCCAATCTCGAACCTACTAGAAACAATAGAGCAACAATATGTCTTACTTGATGATATAAGAATGCAGTTCCTCTTAGATTCAAGACGTAAATGTTCTCATTGATGGTAGTGTTTGAGAAAGGATCATTTCTATTAAGATTGGGGTTCAAATGAAATGGAACTTGTACTTTCCCAACTAAATCTATTGAAACACCATCTATCCTTCTAATGAAATTCGTGATTTGTTTCGTTGGATCTACTTTGCATAGATTTCTGAAATCATGTTCTCCCAATAATCTAGAAGCTGCATTTCTCATTTTTGAAATCGATAATTCCGGTCCTGTACCATTTGTCGGATAAGTGTAATTGGATTTGATTTCTTGAGAATTGGTTTCAATCGAAGGAGAGAGAGAAGTTCTGACATTTGGATTTAAATTTGATGAAGAATCCAAAGTGACTTTGGAAGTTGAAGCCATTGAATTAATTCTAGGATCCGTCAATGGAATCAATTGATGAGAAGCACCTCTAGTAAAGAAATATTTATAATGTCTATATCTACAATCGAACCTTGCAGAGAAATCAGGTCTAATTGGAGACCAAGCGTTGATCCTAATTGAATCTGGTAAAATCTTATTCAATAAAGATAAATAAGGTAATTCAGTCAATTCCTCATTCTCAATCGATTTACCAAAGGAATAAATAGATGGTTTATTACTTTCTTCCTCTTCTAAATTTGATTCAAGTAAAGTTTCTTGATTGAATCCCAATTCCAATTCTTCATCTTGATCTTTCATTTCAACTTCATCTTGAACTTGATTCCCATTCCTCAATTCTCTCCTCTTTTTCTCCTCTTCTCTAAACCTTCTAATCTCCTCTTCTTTGAACCTTTCCTCACTCATGTCGATCCTTCTACTTCTAATCCAAAGGCTTACGACTTGACCTGCTGCAGAAACTCCCTTATCAGTTCTACCACATCTCTCGAAACCACAGCCTGGCATTCCTTTGGATTCATCCACCAATCTGGATTTACATAAAGCTTTCCATAGAATCTCTTCTACTGTTGGTAGGACATCAGGTTTGGGGATAGGATTAGAGATTCTATTTGGATTGAGTTGATAGGTTTGAATTGCTAAACCTGAATAATAAGAACCGTCGTAGGAGAATCGAAGAGCTATCTTTCTTTGAGATACTTTTGAGAAATCCATTGATTTGGGCTTCTTTTTCGGTTTGGGATTCGGATTCGGGTTGGAAAAGTTGAGGTTGAGGCTGGGATTGGAAGAAGTGGAAGTGGAAGTTGATGGATCGGTTCGATTCGGCTCTGCCTTTGCTTGATGAGCTTGATTAGATCCCGGATTCAGATCCATTCGGGACTCAGAATCGACTAATTTGTCATTATTGTTGTCCGAGAGAGCGTTATGGCTGTTGAGCTTTGCTTGCAATTCTCTGATCTTGTCTACTAGATCTTGTCTCTCCCAATCCGAATAAGAGCAGTCCGCACTTGGAGATCTGTCATGAGAATGAGACATGTTGATAGATCTACTTGGATAGATGGAACTGAACTTGGAAAGGATTGTTGAGGAATGACAAGGAATCAAAGTAGAAGATGAAGATGATGAAAGAAGGTAGCGATTGCGAGAGGCAAAGGCCAATCTCATTCAACCAACAGGACAGCAGAAATAGAGAGGTCACTTGCAGAAGAATAAAGATAAGATTCAGATCTTGAGAATCAATCTTGCATTTCTAGATGTTGAGATTCATTGATGCTTGGTGTTCAAGGTCAAGAAGAACAACTTGACTTCGAGTTTGTTCCTCTTCTTCATCCACTCATCCTCTCATTTGATCCTCATCATTTCAGAAAGTGGCAACCAGGTTCAACCATCCTTGAATCAGGCATGCCACCTCGTCGTACAAGAGCATCAGCCTCTTCCTCAGCTGCAGAGCCAGAGCCACAAGCAGATCCTTCTACTGAATCCAATCAACGACCATCAAAAAAGATCAAAACCACACCTACAACGGCAAATCACAAGATTGAATCCAATTCAATCCCACCACCACCTCCTCCAACTATAGAATCAGATTCAATCCCTCTACCTCCACCACCTGAGCCAATTCAAGATTCAGATGCTGCACTCCCTCCTCCTCCTCCACCTCCTTCCTCTTCTATCCCCCCTCCTCCACCAACTTCAAATCAGATAGTACAGGATGAAGAGGAAGAGGAAATGCAGGGAGCTGAATATTGGCAGAATTTGGCGAGGGAAGAGGAGAAGAGGTTGAAGAAGGAACAACTGAACAAAGAGAAGAATTCAGCAACGGGAGGTTCAAATGACCTTTATTTGGATACTGTGAGTAAGAAGAACGGTCGGTACTGTTCAGTTCTGAATTACCTTGACTCCCTTTGGAGATGGGACTGCGTCGAGAGAGTCGTTGGCATGCTTGGACTTCTAGAGGGATCAGAAGCTATCAGAGGCCCAAAATTCTCCCCTCTTCTTCTCTTGGTCACATAAGTCATCGAGAGAAATGATTTGAAGATATGCTAGAGCTGATTCCAGACAGTCGAGAGATCTCCTAGGATTTCCCAGGAGTGGTTCGAGAGCCATGTCTCTTATCACTCGCAGCAGTCCTTCATTCACCCAAGGTTTAAGATTCGTTACTTCGGATCCCTTTTCTAGCTGGATTTGGTCCTTTTCCACTTTTCGTCGACATTGAGATCGACACCTTTCTCTTCTCAAAACCCCTGCGTCTCTTTACTTCCCTTGTCTCTCTCCCTCAATTTTCAGATCAATCGTCAATTACTAGATTTCGATTTCGAAAAGGTTTGTTCAGTCTCTTTGTCAAACGTCAACATCTATGCTTGTCTAGTATGTGGGAAATATTATCAAGGTAGAGGTAGATCTACTCATGCCTATTCTCATAGTATCAATGTGGGACATAGAGTCTTTATGAGTTTGGAAGGAGGTGAGGTGAGTAATCTTCAATACTATATCCAACTCTAGAACATCTCGAAGCTCTAACTCCTTGGAGATAAAGAGAGTTCCTAGGTCTTTCCCTCGCTGATCTCTCTCCCTCGTGTTTTTCTCAGGTCTACATCTTACCCGAAAACTATCAAGTGACTTCACCATCCTTATCTTCTATTAGATATCTTTTATCACCAACTTTCACACCTTTACAAATCTCTCAATTGGACGCTCCTGATTTCCTTTCCCATCAATTGAGAGATTTATCTGGAAGAAGTTATTTCCCAGGTTTCATTGGTTTGAATTCCATTGGTGGCAAGAATGATTATGAAAATGTGGTTTTGCAAAGTTTATTACATGTCAAACCTTTTAGGAATTATTTCTTGACTGGTGGGAATCTTCAGAACAGCACTAGTAACAGTAACAGTAATAGCAAATCTTTGACAATTCAAAATCAAAATGGAACTTCTGGTCAACAATTACCTAAATTCTTTAAAGATTCAACTGAATTGATTCGGAAATTCTCTCTTTTTGCAAGGAGGTTTTGGAACAATTCGGCTAATGGAATGTTCAAAGCTCAAATCTCTCCTTTGGAATTGTTGCAAGAAATCGAGAAATTATCAAATGGGAAATTCGGTATCAATAAACAAGAAGATCCAGTAGAGTTTCTAAGTTGGTTCTTGAATCGATTGCATTTAGACTTAGGTGGTGGGAGAAAAAAGGATAGTGAGTATTCTCAGAATCGAACATACCTCTTTTTGAAAGAAAGAATCTCTCCTCGTTGAGGTATTTCTGACAGCTGCGACTTTTTCTCTCATTGCGATTCTCTCCTCTCCAATTCTAGCTATAGTAACTCACTGCTTTCAAGGAAAGGTTAGGATTGAATCTCAACAGGTCTTCGTTAGGTCTGGATTGGAAGAAGAGTTTGGAATCGAGGAATTGAACCATCCTGATAACCCAAAGAATAAGGAAGAGAATAAATTGGATAGTGATGGTAGGAAAGAAGGTGGTCAGGAAGATGAATTCGGTAACGTTAAATTCAATATTGATAGAGGTGAGTTCTCGAAAGTCATGAGTTCCAAGAAGATGATACAGAACTCAATTTGAAGATAAGTCACGAGAGATCCTGATTTCAATCTCATTCCATCGTCCTTGATATCTCGTCCCACGCAGAAATCAAGACTACCGAATCACCATTCCTACTCTTAGCCTTGGATTTGCCAACTCCACCGATTTTTCAAGACGTTTTGGAAAAGAATATCATTCCTCAAGTCCCTTTGGCTCAGGTCTTGGCTAAATACGATGGTATCACTTTTGAAGAAGCAAGAGGTCAAATTCGAAGATATAAATGTTTAAAATTACCTCCCTTTTTGATCTTGCATTTTAGAAGGTTTACGAAGAATAACTTTGTTGAAGAGAGGAATAGAACCATTGTCAATTTTGGAATCAAAGGTTTGGAACTGGATGGATGTGAGTGAAAGACAGGTTTGAAAGAAGATTTTCAACAAAGGAAAAGACAATCTTCACCCTGTTCATTTGCTGACAATTTCTCTTTCCCAAAATTAACTTTCCCCTCTCTCTCAGGTATCGAAGATCCGTCAATGACACCTTTATCTCAAGTCTATGATTTAGTCTCGAATGTCACTCATGAAGCAACTGCAGGTACCGTCAGAGATGATTCGGTTTGGAGAGCTCAAGTTCATACAAGAGTCGATGGAACTAGAATTCAAGACAAGAGTGAAGAAACTTTGAGAAAGGAAAGAGAATTGGAAAGTAATAGGAGAAGGAAAGATCAAGGTAAAGGTAAAGGACAGGAGATTGGGAACGGAAACTTAGGAAATAATCAAGAAGATGAAGATGATGAAGATGAAGAAAACAAGAATTGGGACGGACAGGAGAAATGGTTCCAAATGCAGGATTTGATAGTTGAGGAAATCAATCGTCAAATGATCTTCTTGGGAGAAACTTATGTTCAGGTGAGTTTATCCGATCCGAAGCATGACAACTTTACTGTCGAATACTTTTCTGACTCTCTATCTTTTATGTCAACTCGACTTCTCATTGCTCTCGTTCAGATATGGGAACGAAGGGGAGGACCTGAAGAAGTAGAGAGAGCATTACGAGCCTCTGCTGCGAAGAACAAGAAGCCTTCCACGAAGACCACTGCTTCTGGATCTGCTTCTGCTGGTACTTCCAATGGTAAAGTTGGCGTTCAAAAGAAGTAGTGGAAGTCGACTCTGGAAGGAGAAGAGGAGGAATGATGATCCAATTGCTCTTTGTACTGCTTTACATCTCAATCTTCTTTGTCATCATCTAATTTGCACACGGCTTTAAGTTCCTTTTCCCAAATCAATCTCAAATTGAGGCTGTCGTGGCGAGAAACCGAGAGGAAAGTTGAAAGCAGGGGCTGATGCTAACACAATTCGAAGAGCTTGGGTGTTTAAGAAATTTTCGCCTCGTGCACTTTCGTCTTTCCAACCCACCACTCCATCTTCGGGTTATTCAACAATGCCTTCAAAAGTCAAGATTCTTCCATCCGACGTTCTACTTCTCATCATCGATTATCTAGACTCTCCTACGATGATGAACTGCAGAGAGGTCTGCAAGAGTTGGCTAGACGTTGTGGATGGCAATCGATCTCTTTGGGACTACTTCTATGACACAAGTCTCACCGACATAGAAACTACTGCAAGCATGCTTAATCTCTTCTCAATCAAATCTCACCATAGTCTCAAAGTGTTCAGTGTTATACAAGGGGAGAACTGGAAGATAGAGGAACCAGCTCAATGTGGTGCCACCTTTGGCGATGAATTGGATGCAGAAATTGCCAGGCAATTTCAAGACGCAAAAACTTATCTCGACATCCTTCTCAGATCCAAGGAGTCGCTCAAAGTCTTTCTCTACTCTGATAGCTTCTATGACTGTTTTCTCATGAGAAGGATCTTTGATGATTCCGCTCAATTTCCGAACCTCAAATCGATCTACTTTCAGCGCCGTGGGGATCCTAAGCCTGTGCCTGCTAGGATTAGGCAAAGTCAGATCACAAGAAACCTTCTTGAATCTTCTTCAATTCATCGCCCTTTACTTACCAGATTGTTGATTCAAGATCCTTTGTATACAGCGGCTTCTCACCAAGCAGCTGTGATCAAGACGCATCAATCCACTCTTCTTCACTTGCAGACGAGTTGTGGGATGGATCAAACATGGTCTTTCCCAAGACTTCAAGCACTCCATCTTCCCTCATACAAGAACAAATTGCCTTCTAGTTGGCATTGTCCAAGCCTGAAACTCGTCACCTTGACTCTTGGGCACGGTAAAGAAAAAACAATCGTCGATTACTTCTCACCCTCCGCACAATATTTATGGTTGATGAACGCAACAGAAGGTTGGACGCCATCTATAAAGAGAGGAGGTTTGGACAATTTGAAGAGAAGCTTTCCTGGTTTGGAGATTTTGAGAATTGACGCTGACGTGAACTTCTACCAAGACGAGGTCGTGAAAGTGGTTAAAGCTCGCAAAGCGGCTGTCAAGAAAGGACTGGAGGTGGAGGGATCAGAGATGAGAAGTATAACAAAGTTGATCGTGGATTTCAGCAAATTAGATTCTCCAACTCTCTCAAAGCTTCAAGAACTCGTTCCAGAGGTAGTAGACGTCAGAACTGCTTCAGAAGAGGTTATCATTGATTGCTAGGTCGTCAGTCTTTCGAATTGAAATTTGGATGGTGAGTATATGTCATTCTTTTGAAAAGTCTCTCGATGCTTTCATTGCTTGTCGTCTAACCTTTGACCTTTCCTTTTTTCTCTTTTGAATCGACAGCCTCGATGGATCTTCTTAATCTTATAACTCGATGAATGAGACTCAAGACTTCAAGCCTCAATACGAATGTAAGGACTTCTTGGATGGTTCTCGAACCTTTTGCGAATCAAGTTCCTTTTGGTAGACGAGCTGGAATGGAGGCGGAAGGGGGACGCAAGACGAGATTGAAAGCTCTGGTTCTCCAGTGTCGTCGTGGCTCTAAATCTCAAGATTTGTAGAAACCTTTTCAGATGAATTAAATCAAGACTCGCTGAGCGAAGGGTTGTTCGTCGAGCGAGAGGAATTGCTCTTTCTCACTTTCTGGCTTGTCAGATTCTCAGCCTGTCTGAGAAGTGCAGGCTTAGAAAAATGACAGTCCTTCAGGCCTCTAGCAGGGTAAAGTTGGGTTGTGTTCGATTCCCTTTAATTATTTCAGATTTTTGAGATTGACTTCCATCTGAAATAAATATTTAAGAGAGCTAGAACTTGGTGGAAGAGGAGACAGACGTCCGACAGAGCCGATTTCGAAGTTGGCCCACAGCGTGTCGAGCGTATCGAAGCGTATCAAAAGTAAATACGGTTTTCTGTGTTTGACTCTCTCTCTTCAAGACGAACACGATCTCTCCTTACCATGGCTTCAATGACTGTGTATAGATAATCCGCTTCGATCTGAGGCGAGTAGAGGTCGCTGGAGCGCCTCAATCTCAGACAAGTTTGAGACGAGAGAGAAAACGAAGGAAAACGGAGTGAGAAAAGAGGTGAACGAAGCTATCTAAGCTCTTCAAAAGCTCCTCCTGCAGGTCATTTGCGCAGTGGATCAGCTTTGATCATTAATTGGAAGATGTTGAAGCAGAATTCAGCCTGCAAGACGAGGAGAAAGGCGGACATGGCGTCCTCTCTTGTGCTTGACTTTCGATGGAAACAGAAAGAGAGATGATTTACTTCTTCGCCTCTCCTATCTATCACTAGTCAAACAGCCAAGTTGTCTTTGGTACTTTCGCAAAGGAAATTTCGATTAAAAATAAACTGCATCCAGAATGAAATGAGAGAGGAGTCAGACTTGTCGTCAGAGGACAGAAGACTTCGCGCAAAATCTTCAATGAAAGGGGCTTGTACGAGATCAGATGCGACATTTTGAGAGTAGTTGGTGCCAGTGACTGACTACAGCTCTCTTTGAACTCTCCTTGAGAGTGGCGAGAAACAAGAGAGGCTCGCAAGCATGCCAAAGACGAACAAATCAACACAGCGAGAGGTTTGACATGAGAGAGAAAGAAAACATCAAAAGAAAAGATACAACCTTGGAGTCATCAATATAGGAATCGTTCCGACGAGAAATTTCGAGCTTCAACTTCGGCTTCAAGCCTTGATGAAAGGTTGAGATATGCTCGATAGTCCCCACGATCAATAACTATATTCGTCAGCCTCGGGTAAGAACATGTCAGCAGCCATTTGGGCAGCTCAACTTTACCCGTCTGATGTTCCTCTCCTATCCTCCCCAATTCTAGACTTTTTAGAGAGCTGAAATTAAAGTTTGCTTGAGGCCATTCGAAGCTGCCGAGCCTAACGATGTAGACTTCCAGTTCAACGATCTTTGTATCAGTTTTTTCCAATATTTTCATGAGACAATCGAAGATTGGTCTTGCGAAGTAAGAATCGAACCCAAGTAGGGCGAGATTTTGGAGCTTTGAATATTCAGCATTTGAAAAACAGTGAAAGATAGGTGCTTCCACGTCTGCGAGATAAAGTTTCTCAAGATTCGGGAAAAAGAATTTGGTTTGACTCAACTTCTCTGGTGTGGCTGCTTGATCCAGATTGATGTTCCCTCCTAGATTGTTGATGTAAAGCTCTTTGATGGTATGTTGGGAATTGATGACCACAGATTCATCAAGAGCAGAAACAAACAACCCCTTCATGCTTTGCGATTCCAAACGAAGAGCTAGCTTTTCCAACTTATCGCCTGCCCACTCGCTGATAGAGTTCCAGTCTACGCCATAGTAATTGAAGCCGAAATCCAATTCTTTGAGATTAGCTGCTTTCCTGACCCCTTGAGGAACTTGCAGAACCTCCTCGACGGTATGGACGTCAATAGCAAGCGATCTTAAGTGTTGCAATTGTAAGGCGAAATCCCAGAAAGTTTGGTTGATAGTGAGACAGCTTACATTCAAGTTTTCCAATAGGGGACAGTCCTACAATTCTTTGACGATGTTTAAGCTTTCTTCTTCGTCCCAAACAGTGCTCGGATTTGCTAGAAACTCGGTGGAACTGCCGCCACTCACTCTCTTGACCTCTTGCATAAACTCTGCGATCAGCTCCGGATCTGCTGAACCGTATTCGATATCGATACCGTGTATCTTGTCGATTCTGTTGAGAACGGTAATCGTCTTGCCGCCAGAGTTTCCAGTCTTTAGAGAGAACCAGATGGGTGCTTCCAACCAGATCGACTGGATTGAAGTGAAGCTTGCCAGATTTCTCAACAACTGAAGGAGGAAAGGTAAGATATCGCAATCTGAGTGACGAGACCATCCAGGTCCATCGAGGAGCAAAACGATCTCCTTGAGTGTTTGCTGAGACTGTTGAAGAGTAGTTAAAAGGATGTCTAGAGCTCTGAGCCTTTGACCATTCAGACCACCTTGATCTGGTATCCACTTTGTTAGGAAAGGAGTCATGTTCAGCGAAACCTTGATGAGTCTGTTGAGAGAGAGAAAGCTGAGTCTTTGGAAGTGACAAACGATTGGTAGAATGTCTTCGTCTTCTTTCAGCTTGGTCAGATCGAGCTCCTGGTGCAAAGTCGGACTAGATAAAATGGCACTACGCCAAGGTTTGCATGCAGAACTGGAGTGAGCGATGGCTGAGGGAGGGAGGAATGAGAGAATCGAGGTGAACATTTCGTTCGGAAGATCTTGAATGAGATCTTGATCGTCCTTGCTGTTGATGGTTTGCATTGTTGTTGGTGAATTGATTTGGTGTAAAGGAGAAGAATCGAAAACGAATCGAAAAGGAGGATCTTTGGAGAGATGCACAAAGCTGGATGCGAGTGGTCGAAAGGGAAGATGGAAAAATTGGAAAAGTTGCTTCTTCGTTCTCAACCACTCACTCCTCAAATCGAAACATGCTGCAACAAAGCGAGCAAGAGCGAGAAGTATCGAAAACCATCAAGAAACGAGCTACTCTGGATTCAATCCCGGAAGACGTCGCTCTAGCCATTGTCGAGGTGGTGAAAGGATGGGTATTAGAAGGCAAGAGCCTGAAGGAGAAGAAACAGGCAACCAAGTGAGTCGAGCCGAGGTTATTTGACTAACTTTGTGTAGGCATGAGCACTGATGAATCTCTTACATATCTTCACAAACTTTGATCGTCGTTCTTGCTGCCAACAGAGCAAGAGACTCCACTCTGAGAGCGATCGTTTTAAGTTGCAGAAGAAACTTCCACTTTTACTTCCCAGCTCTACTCGAAAACGTCACGATTGATGCAACCAATCTAATCRGTGTTCAAAACCTGTTCCATAGGGAGAATTATGGACATCTAGTCAGATCACTTCACGTTAAAGCACTACCATCTGCTGGTTTCAGTAAAACGAAAGCATCTCTTCTGTGGGACGACTTCACAGCCATCTCCGGCCTTCCTTCTTCAGTAGACTCTAGGATCAGATTTCAGGAGGGCCTCGTTATGGTCTTGATAAGTATCTTCCGCAGTGTTCCTGCACTCGAAACTTTGATCATCGAATCATCCATTTACATTAACGGTTTATTTCTCGAGCCTCATACATTCCTCTCCAATTCTCTCAAGAAGCTCTACATTGGCGCTCAGAAAGATGATAGAGACAATTTGTCAGCAAGGAACGGTATATGGCTGCTCCTTTTCGTCCCTTCACTTTCAGAGGCAGCGCTGGCAATTGACATTTGCATTCTACAGGACTTTCAATTTTTGCTGGAATTTGGTGGTACGATCGAAGGTTTGTCTCGCGTTTCTAAAATCTCGCTGCGTATCAATTTTATTTGGAATGCTTCGAAATCAAAGACCTGGTGGGGATTGCAAGAAGAGCATTATCGACATTCCGCTCAAGGCAATCAAAAGACGTTCGCAGTTTCTCAACTTCTTCGTTGCGTGAACACGAATCAACTCATTTCACTGGAAATCAATTCAAATTTCCAACGTTCGAGAAAGGGAGACGATACGTTCTTGTTGGCGGAATGTCTCAATGCCCTTCATCATTCTTTCAACTCACTTCTTCATCTTAGGTTGTTCGGGTTATCATTTAGAAAAGACAGACCAGACAGTAGATGTTTTTCCAACTTCAGAATCATGAAAATGTTGACTCTGGACGATAATGTTTTGCATGGGCTTCAAATCTACGGTCAAGRAATTGTTCTTCCCTCGAGCTTGGAGGTTGTTTGGTTACCTTATTATACAGACAAAGATTTTCAAGCTGAGGATCATTTAGGTCAATTTATCAAGTTGAGGAGTTCATCTTTGCCCAAATTGAGAGATATGGTAGTTCCTATGGCTCCTGTCTTCGCTGGTAAATTAGCTGTAGACGTAGAGAAAGAGAACTGGACTCGTAAGAGGGAGAGATTAGAGAAGGAAGAGATTTTTACCAGTGGGAGGGTCAATTTGAGAAAAGCTGAAGACGGTGAAATGGGTGAGTAAACGAGCAATTCCAAGCTCGTCCTCATCATTTAGAACAATAGTAGAGAGAGAGAGAGATACTGACAAAGTCGCTTTCCGTCTCTACGTGTCTCGCACTCCATCGCAGTTGGCGACCCTTCCAAGCCTGGCGAGGTCTTTCTTTCCACTTTTCGTTGGATTTCTTCCTAGCCTCTACTGCTGTCAAAGCTTCAAAATTCAGAGCTGGAGAAGATTCTGAAATGGGGATGGGGGAAAATCAGATCAATGGACTGGAGGTTGAACACGATTGCCTTCATTCTTTGTCTTCTTCTTTTACTTGTCTGGTGTCAGACGATTTTTGAGGATATTCAAAATTTCAACCTCTTCTTCGACTTGATTGTTGTGTGTTGAAGAGAGCTCAACCGACTCTGTCATCAAATCACTCGACTTTCGCTCTGCTGTAGAGCCTTCTAATGGGCAATCTCAAAATCCTTTCACACCGAGTGGTTCGCCTCTCTCATGATCAGCTCTGATAGCGTCGCGGAAAAGACATCGAGGACCGAAATAAAGGAAATAAAGATATTTAAGATTAGAATGAGAGATGAAAGAATAAAACATGAAAGAATAAGAACATGAGGCAAGACTCTGCAGAACAAAAGAGCTCAGGCCAGCGATAGCCAAAGAGAATAAGCAAATGAAGCAACCCAGTCACATGAGATCTATTGTTCATTTCTGACCCTTCTTCCCACTTCCTCTGACAGGTGTATTTGTAGAGGAAGTCGATTTTTGCTTCTTCTTTGCGCTTCCAGCCTCTTGAGATGCCGGAGTCGATATTCCATTCGGTTTCGACTTTGCTTTCGGAGTAGCATCTGAAAGGAAAAATGAGGATAAAGATAAGAAGAGATGGATTAGTATAGACCTCAAGAATACGAAGAGAATCGAAACAGCGAGAAGCAAAAAGCATACTCACTCGTTGATTTCTTTCCTTCAGTCGAGACTGTCGTCAAACTCTTTCGGAACAAATCAGTCAAATGACTCATGTCTTGAGATTGGATCTGTTTCATTCTAATCTCATCGTCCTCATTGACAATCCTTTCATCTTGATGAACCTTGACCTGTTCTGATTCTTCATCGAGATCCATTTTATCTCCACCATCCTCACTTTCATCTTCCTCGTCCAAATCATCTGCAAGATTTCCACTTCCCTTTACTGAACTTTTAGCAGGGGGTAATAAAGCTTGGAAAAGACTAGTAGAAAGACTATTGAGATTTGGTAAAAGATGACTTGGAGAATCGAATAATTTATAAACTTCCTTCAATCTCGCATCTCCAGCATTGGAAACAAAGATAGATCTACTATTTTCCCTTTCTTCTTTCTGTTTGATTTCCAATTCATTCATCGTAGAACTTTCTTCAGACTCGTTCAAACCGAAGAGTTCATCAAAGAAACTTCTCTGAGTCAAATCTACGTCTTTCAAGGATTGACTTGTAGATCCACTTGATTTCGTCAGATTTGAAGAAACGGCACCCAAGAGAATGATCGATCTTTGAGAAGTAGAAGCCAATAAGGAAGGGACATTAGAAAGTTTTTCTTTGGAAGTTGAAGCAGTTGAAGATGCAGATGGAATTGAAGAGGATCCGAAAGACAAAACTTTGCTCAAAGAGTAGGGAACTAAATACTTGTCACTTGTAGATAATACTCCAGAGCTGAAAGTCTGATTTGGATCATAGACCTCGACTCTAGATTTCCTGTGATTGATTCGATTGATCAACATGAAAGTTCCATCTTCACCTGCCACTAGATCTTCCACTTTATTTTCTAATCTCTTGCTTCCTATCAAATCTCCCATGACCAAATCCCAAATCACAAGATCATCTCTTGCTAGAATTGCTAAGAATCTACCTCCTTTTCCGACGAAGCTAACAGTTTTAACTTGTTCCATCTCTGGACAACTCAAAACTTGGATCATGCTATTGGAGCTAGATTCCCAGAGAGTGACGACATCCTCGTGAGCTACAGCCAGAAGAGAACCATTGCTATCAGTAGACCAAGCAGCGTGGGAAGGGATTGAAGTCTTGTATTTGAAAATGGATCTTGCAGACCAATACTTTTCAGTTCTTCCACCTTTCATAGTTGAGATTGAAGTTTGCCAAGTCTTGGTGTTGAAATCAGTTCCAGTAGTAACAAAGAATGGATCCTTCTCGTGATCAGAATCATCTTCCATTGAAGAATTGCTGGAAGAAGGTGAGAAAATCATCGAAGTAATCTTGCCTTTCGAATGAGGTTTCTCGACTCTAGAATTCAACAAGTATTTCCCTTGATTAGCGTTCCATCTCCAGAACTTGAGAGCTGATTCGTTCATCTGACCTACTCCTGCTTGTCTGGAATCTAGAGTTGCCATCCATTTAGCATCGGAAGAAAAGACTACCCTTTCCACTCGAGTGGGTTCGATTGGAGTCTCATCTGGTCTTGAGACTCTGTTGGAGGATGCAATTTCTAGATCTTGAACGTGAGAATCGGAAGATAGAGAAAAGAATTGGATAGTTGAAGGATGTCCAGAAGGAAGAACCAGGTGACCAGTGACTGGTTGAATTGCCAATGGAAGAGGGAGTGAAGACAGAGCTGCTTGGGATGATGGTTTGATCGAAGCGTCTGGAGAGTACAGTGAGATGAAAATGAGAATACGGATTAGTGTCTGGATTGATCATCGAAAGATTCCATGAATGCATTCCGTTTACTACTCACCAGTCTTGACTCTAGCGAAACTCCTGCTGACTTTAAGATTTCCACTTCCAACAAAAGTAACGCTACCATCCTTCAGAGCCACCACATATTCAATCTCTCCAGATTGCTTCCCATTGCTTTGATTCAAAGTAGCACCTGCCACAGAAATGCTGGCAATTGGAGCTCCCAATCTAGGAACGAATTCCTTTTGATTATGTTGATTCAAATTCCATAGTACCAATACCGATTCTTCTCCACCAGAAGCCAAATAGGCACCATTAGGAGAGAAAGTGAGAGAAGAAACGGCATGAGAATGCCAATGAAGAACAGTTGAAGGAGCCTGTCTTTCAATTCCTCCACCTCCATTGTCGTCACTCGAGGCTAAGGAAGAGAAGAATGCCTCGTCATTTAGGAAGTTCCAAATTCTAATCTTTCCAATTGAATCTCCAGTTGCAAAGATTGGCTCTTGAGGATGGAAAGCCAAGGTAGTCAATTGTTCATCTGATGCTATCTTTGTGAAACCTGAATTCGAGTCGGATGAGAGATCGTGGAGATTGATGACATGAATCTTCTTATTACCGATAGCGACTAACCATTTCCCGTCAGCAGAAGCTTTCAAATCATTCGTCTCTTTCATCTTTCCAATCCTAGATAAGAATTTAGGTCTCTTGGTTTGAACTGCAGAATCAGAAGATGAAGTTGAAAGTTTGACAGATCCACCAGCTCCCTTCTGAGTAGTCAGAGATACTGAATAGACGATGGAATTACATCTACCATTGTGATTGAATGGATCTACAGCTTTCCCACTTGCTGAAGATGAAGATTGAGGTTTCCTAGTGGCTACGAAAACTGATGGATTCGAAGACTCTTTGACGATTGAACTTGAAGCTAATTGAGTGATTGGTAAACCTACCCAGATGGATCTTAGTAGAACACCATCTAGATAATCCCATACTTTCAGAGTCCCATCCAGAGAAGAAGTGACCAATTGAAGACTGTTGGAAGGATTGAAGACCAAACCTGTAATCGGTGCAGTGTGAGCATCAGATCCGATCGAGAGAGTCGATACGACTTTTCCAGTAGCTCTCGAATGGACTCGGACTGTCGAGGAGGTAGCCTGAAAGTAATAGCTGGAGGCAGAGAGGATCCGACAGGAAAGGGAAGAAGTTCGAACTTTGTCAGAACAAGCTGGCTCTTTTGGCGAGGATTCAACCTATTTCTGTCTTGAAAGGTGGTGATACATTTTAGTGGAAATCCCTCTTAGTCTTGGTGAGAGAATCCGTTCAGAGAGCTGAGAAGATACAGTTCTTGAGTCGGGAAGATTTTCTTCCAGATGAAGTGGAAGTTTTGAAAAAGAACCAGAGGACTCCTTGCATTCGACCCTCATTCCGATCTGTCGCCAGCGAGCTGCGCCAATTCATCTACTCTAAATCCTCGACATAGTACTCACTCTGAATCCCTAGTAAAGAGAGGAGGGATGCTACCAATCTGACCATCGACTACAGCAGTCCAATGAAGAGGCATTCCATCTTTATCCTCCTCTTGCCTTGTCCCCACCTGCTGATTCTCCACACCTTTCCCTTTGACTTTCTTGTACTTCTTCTGATTCTCATTTCCAGTAGTCGTTTTCGCAGAAGGAGTTCTTTGAGCAGAAGGAGGAGCTTGATGGGATTGAGAAGGTTGACTTGGACTTTCAGCTTTCTTTCCAACCGAAGCTGGTTTGGAAGCCTTGTTCTTTTTCGATGGAGAAGTTGAATTTGAGTTTGAAGGAGGATTCTGAATGTTTTTAGGAGTCGATTTGCTCTTTTGAATGCTATTCGATTTGGATTGAGAATTGTTATTGGATGGAGTAGAAGGAAGAGATCCTCCGACTCCTCCTTTGCCAACCAAGGATGCCTTCTTGTTCGAAGAACTCATCTTGGATAAAGTTCTTTTTTAATTGAAAAAAGGATGCAGGAAGAGAGAGAGAGGCTGAGCTTGATGGGATTGAGAGGAAAGATCGAAGACTTTTCTCTGAGAACTTTTTCTGCGCCGAGTTCCCTCGGCGGTTGAACACCTACAAACTGGGAAAGAAACGCAAGTTCACTCTGATCGAGTGAACTGCAAAGAGAGTATAAATGATAATGAAAAAAGAAATTACGCAAAAGAAATAGCAGACCCTTCATCTCTTCCTCCTCTCCCTCTCTCTCCTTCTCGAATCCCTCTCGTTCCCAGTGCCAACATCCTTAACTTCATCCCACATCCAAGGATACGTCTCCTCAATCCTCTTCCTAGCCAAATGCCAAAGAGATGGCTCTCCCTCGTAATCTTCCACTTTCGATTCCCTTTGAATCCCACCTCTCGAAGTGGAAGAATATGGAGTCCAAGGGATCGACTTCGAATTGATATTGCTAACCTGAAATTCCGGATCTGATTGAAGTTGAGGTCTTATCTGAGAGGTGGAATTGACATCTAGATCCTTATCTTGATTCAATTTCTCCAATAGTTCCCTCTCTTTCTCCTCTCTTTGATCTCCCGATTTCCTAAGCCTCGATTTGAAATCCCTTTCTCTTGCCGAAAATTTCAATAAAATCTCTAAAGTTTTGACATCAGCTCTTGGAGGCCAAGTATCTTTATCCAACCTCGTAGACAACGACGTCAACGATGAATCCGAATTCAATTTTTTACTTGTTAATTTCTCCCATTTCAAATCTTCAAAAACTACTTTAAAAGCTTCTTCCAACTTTCCTTTTCTACAAAGACATTCAATCCAACTATCCATAGAACCTTTATTCAATGCCAATTCCCAATGATTCTTACACCATTCCATAGCATTTCTAGCTTCTAACAAAACATCAAATCCAACATCTCGACTATTTGTAAATCTACAATTATCCAGAAAAACACTTAAACAATTCCCATTGATTTCACTCTTTGTGGAAATTAAAGAGAACCAAATTTGGAAAACTTGATCATTCATTTTGGAAAAGGAATAGGCTTTCATTAAATTGGTTATTAATCCTATGTCTGGTTTCAAAGTTAAATCGGCTTTTAGAATTAAATGGAAGTTTAGTATGGATTGTTGATAGGATTTTAAAGATGAATAGGATGTAGGAGAAGTTGAAGAATTGAGGAATTTGCACTGGTTTGAATAGTAGGAAAGGATTTTGGAATAAATGAAATTAGTAGGTGGACGTCCATTCAAAGTCATGTCTTTTAATAAGAATAGAAATAATTCAGGTGGGGCTGATGAAAGTGAAGAAGTCTGTAAAGTAGAATTATGAGAATCCGAGGTTGAGGTTGAGGGATTGTCAGATTCTTGATCTTGAAATTCTTCTTTAGAGGAGGAAGTCTTCCAAAAGCTTTTCATCCAAGATTTCGGTGGGACGAATTTGGCAATCATTCTATCTTCCTCGAAAGAACCTTGACTTTCTCCTTCTCCAGATGGGAATCTCAAGCCCATGAAAGCTTCGATGATTTCATTCCAACCATAAGAATGAAAAGGACCTGATCCAATCCATTTCTTTTCGGATCCATCTTCAGCTATTGTCTCATTCTCATTTCTGACCTTCCTCTCTTCTGCGATTAAATTTGAAGCGGAATGGTTCTCATTGCCTTCTCCTAAAAGATCATCAGAGACGAAATCGCCTCTCTCTCTCCCAAACACCTTTCCTAAACTCAAAACCGTAAGATAGAAATCCCAAGCTTCTTTGAAATTTCGACTCTTCCCTAACAACTTGATGAGCAATCTAGTTCTTCCTCTTCTACCTAGTCCCCAATAGTCTCGACCATTTCGACCATTCTCGTTTACAATCTCCATCTCCTTAATTTGGGCTCGAGTCTTTAACTCATCCAAGATTTTCGAAGTTCTGTAGATTTCAGAATTCTTGACACAAGTCAACAAAAGAATGCCATAAATTTCTTCATGAATTCCTAATGAATTTTCCCTCTTTAAATCGTTGTATAGTTGAAAGGCTAGATCTAGGTTTGGTAGAAAAGTGGAACAATTTGCTTGGATTAGAAGATTAGAAAAGTGGATTGTCAAGAGATCTCCATCTGATGTTTGTTTGGATTTCTTCCTTCGATCTAGATAGAATCGATAAAAAAGGTAAGATTCATGTAACGAATTTGGAGAAATGTGAAAGTGAATGGGATTTTGAGGTTGATCTTGAACCTTTTCATCTAGATACAACTCTTTGATCAAAGCTTGATACCAAGAGGGAGATTCCAGAAGCACCCTCTGACTTTGATCTGACCCTGAGTCGATAAGATTTAACTCTATGATTTCATCTTTCAAAAGAAAAGAGACTGCTTTGTTCTCTGACTGTCTGCCCTTTCCCTTTACATCATTCCCACCTCGAGGCATCTCTGAAGACTCATCTTCCCATCTAAACTCTCGTCCCGACTCTGCAGAAGCCAACTTTAGCTTCCAACCAAGCAACACTTTGATAGCTACTTGCCAATCTTGTTGATCTGGTTCTTGACGAGTGATTCTGGAAGCATTCTCAATCAAATCGACCATTTCAGGTTCGGTGGATGGATTGAGATTCAAGATCGACTTGAAGAATACGGATTTGAAAGATTGACTTGTGCTTGAGTTGTCATTGTTCTTGATGGAAGGAGAATTGGAATAGAAGTAATCATCCGAGTTGCGAGTAGAGTAGAATCTTGATCTTATCGATCCAGGTGAAGTTACGGAATGCCTGTCACCTAATGAAGAGATCCTCTTGATTTTAGACTTATGCTGAACTTTGACTGCATGGTGAGAAGAAGAAATCAAGTTCTTTGAAGCTGATTGAACGAGTGTAGATCTTGTCGATGTGGATGTGGATGATAGAAGTAGCTTTGATCTCATTCTTCTATCCTCGCTTTCACTCCTATCTCTTGCTCCGAGATTATCTGATTCTGCTTTACTTTGACTTGAACTTGTCCATTTTCGATCTCTTGATGATCACTTTGTCGTTGATGAGAGCATCCAGTTGATGGTCAAGAAGTTGATCACAACTTTCTTCTTCTTCACTCTACCTCATCATGATTCTACGAAATGTGCAATTACTAAACGACGATTCGCTCTCAGACATGGAATGGGATTCAAATGGGAAATACACGATAACTCAAGCCAACTCTTCAAGTACAAGCCTCGATCCTCAAAGAGATGACTTGTCTTCTCCGTCCACTCAGATGTCGCACGACGAAATCGACGCAAAAGGCTCGGTTCTCATCCCAGGCGGTTTGGTTCATCCTCATGTTCATTTGGATAAATGCTATCTTTTGGATAAGACTCCCATTGGAGATGGGTCAGTATCACTTCAACAGTTGTCAAGTCTCTGTCCATCAGCCGTCTTACACGCCTCAACTTCGCTAATGTTTCCTATCTTGTCCTTCACAGAACATTTCAAGAAGCTTTGAAAGAGACTGGAAAAGCGTGGGTATCGCATAAACAAAGAATCGGAGCTCTTGAGGGCCTCGAGGGCTCATCCAAAAGCTTCTCTCTCTCTTTTCTCCACATTGACCAGTAAGGCTTCATTCCAGCTGCAAGATGTGAGCACCTTTTCATCCTTTACCAGTCCGTTTTCGAGAATTTTTGCTGTCTTCTGACAATTCGATGAAGCTCAAACATCGACCTTGCGTTGGAAATTGACTCTCAAGTCCCTACTCTCTCTTTCCCACGCATTTCTCTCCTGCAGGTCATCTCTCGAGGTCGTAGATTGATCACCACCTCCATCTCTCACGGAGTAACTCAAATGAGAGCTCACGTAGAAGTAGATCCAACTGTCTCTCATCTATGTCTAGAAGCAGGTCTGAAATTGGTCGAAGAGTTCAAAAAATCAATCAAGATCAATCTAGTTGTTTTCGCTCAGGATCCAATCTTTTACCCTTCAGATCAAGACAAAGAATCTCGAATGAAACAACTCTTGAGAGAAGCTTTGGCAAAGAATCGAGAAACGATTAGGTGTTTAGGTTCAACTCCATACGTCGAAGAAGATTTGGAACATTCGAAGAAGAATATAGATTTCGCCTTTGAGTTGGCTAGAGAATTCGAGGTCGATTTAGATTTCCATTTGGATTATGATCTGGATAGAAAGAAAGAGTCTCTATTATGGTATGTCATTCAGAAAGCTAAGACTCTACCCAAATGGCAAGTCAAAGATCCAACTTCGAATTCGAGTAGACCTTATAGAATCACCATCGGTCATTGTACGAAATTATGCCTTTTCAATCCTCAAGAATTCGATTCTTTACGAAATGAATGTAAAGATTTGGACATATCCTTCGTCTCGTTACCAAATTCAGATCTTTATATGCAAGCTAGAAATTTGGATTATAGTGAGAAGATCAGATCTACTTTACCTGGATTGGAACTGGTTAAGAGAGGTGTGAAAGTTTCTTTGGGTGTAAATAACGTTGGGAACTTGTTCACTCCTCATGGAGATGCTGATCCTTTGGCTTTGTTACCTTTGATGGTATCGATTTGGCAAGGTGCAAAGGAAGAAGATATGAAACATTTGCTGGTGAGTGACGATGAAAGAACGTCGAAGTTGACAAGACTCGAGACTCGAGACTCTCAGGATGAGATTGAGCGTGGAGCTTGGTCGTCTTTCTGATGCTTAAATTCTCAATACTCTGTCATGTTTTATCAGGAAATGGTCACCTCTTCAGCTTCTTTCTCTGCAGGAGGTGAAGAAAAACCGGATTACTCTTCGGCGACTCTCATAGATGGTTGCAAAGACTTACAATCTGTAGTCTTGGCTCCTACTTTTGGTAGAACTACTATTTATAAAGGCAAAGTCGTCTCTCGGAGAGTCGTCAACACTGAAATGAGTTTGGAAAAGTAAGGGGTGGTGGGGAAGTAAAGGACAAAGTCGATTGAATGTTCTCGTTCCTGAACCTCAAGAGATCTCTTCTCTTTTTTTTTCATTCTATTCATACCTTCTAAATGTCTGAGAGTCGAGTTTAGCTAGCTTCACTAGTCAGTGGATCATTCATAGGAAGAGCTAGAGCTTGAGCTTGAGAGTGGAAGAGTCGAGCTTTTGATCAGAAATGTCAGAGTAAGACAGGAATGACTTGAAAAATTTGCCAGATTTCCAAAAACATAAGAATCATGTTCAATTTAGAGCGAGCGTCGAGTGGATTGATGACAGAGTCGGTTGAGCTCTCTTCAACACACAACAATCAAGTCGAAGAAGAGGTTGAAATTTTGAATATCCTCAAAAATCGTCTGACACCAGACAAGTAAAAGAAGAAGACAAAGAATGAAGGCAATCGTGTTCAACCTCCAGTCCATTGATCTGATTTTCCCCCATCCCCATTTCAGAATCTTCTCCAGCTCTGAATTTTGAAGCTTTGACAACAGTAGAGGCTAGGAAGAAATCCAACGAAAAGTGGAAAGAAAGACCTCGCCAGGCTTGGAAGGGTCGCCAACTGCGATGGAGTGCGAGACACGTAGAGACGGAAAGCGACTTTGTCAGTATCTCTCTCTCTCTCTACTATTGTTCTAAATGATGAGGACGAGCTTGGAATTGCTCGTTTACTCACCCATTTCACCGTCTTCAGCTTTTCTCAAATTGACCCTCCCACTGGTAAAAATCTCTTCCTTCTCTAATCTCTCCCTCTTACGAGTCCAGTTCTCTTTCTCTACGTCTACAGCTAATTTACCAGCGAAGACAGGAGCCATAGGAACTACCATATCTCTCAATTTGGGCAAAGATGAACTCCTCAACTTGATAAATTGACCTAAATGATCCTCAGCTTGAAAATCTTTGTCTGTATAATAAGGTAACCAAACAACCTCCAAGCTCGAGGGAAGAACAATTYCTTGACCGTAGATTTGAAGCCCATGCAAAACATTATCGTCCAGAGTCAACATTTTCATGATTCTGAAGTTGGAAAAACATCTACTGTCTGGTCTGTCTTTTCTGAATGATAACCCGAATAACCTAAGATGAAGAAGTGGGTAGAAAGAATGATGAAGGGCATTAAGACATTCCGCCAACAAGAACGTATCGTCTCCCTTTCTCGAACGTTGGAATTTTGAATTGATTTCCAGTGAAATGAGTTGATTCGTGTTCACGCATCGAAGAAGTTGAGAAACCGCGAACGTCTTCTGATTTCCTTGAATCGAATGTCTATACAATTCTTCATGGAATCCCCACCAAGTCTTCGAGTTTGCATCGATCCAAACGAACTTGATGCCCAATGATATTTTGGAGACACGAGATAAACTTTCGACTGTATCACCGAATTCCAAAAAGAACTGAATGTCATCGATCGAAACGTCTATCCACAGCGCAGCCTCTGAGATTTGAGGGACGAAAAGGAGCAGCCATATACCGTTCCTTGCTGACAAATTGTCTCTATCATCTTTCTGAGCGCCAATGTAGAGCTTCTTGAGAGAATTGGAGAGGAATGTATGAGGCTCGAGAAATAAACCGTTAATGTAAATGGATGATTCGATGATCAAAGTTTCGAGTGCAGGAACACTGCGGAAGATACTTATCAAGACCATAACGAGGCCCTCCTGAAATCTGATCCCAGAGTCTACTGAAGAAGGAAGGCCGGAGATGGCTGTGAAGTCGTCCCACAGAAGAGATGCTTTCGTTTTACTGAAACCAGCAGATGGTAGTGCTTTAACGTGAAGTGATCTGACTAGATGTCCATAATTCTCCCTATGGAACAGGTTTTGAACACYGATTAGATTGGTTGCATCAATCGTGACGTTTTCGAGTAGAGCTGGGAAGTAAAAGTGGAAGTTTCTTCTGCAACTTAAAACGATCGCTCTCAGAGTGGAGTCTCTTGCTCTGTTGGCAGCAAGAACGACGATCAAAGTTTGTGAAGATATGTAAGAGATTCATCAGTGCTCATGCCTACACAAAGTTAGCCAAGTAACCTCGACTCGACTCACTTGGTTGCCTGTTTCTTCTCCTTCAGGCTCTTGCCTTCTAATACCCATCCTTTCACCATCTCGGCGATGGCTAGAGCGACGTCTCCTGGGATTGAATCAAAAGTAGCTTGCTTCTTGATAATCGCTAGTTTTTCTGGCTTTTGCTCGCTTGATTGCATCATGTTCGATTTGAGGAGTGAGTGGTAAAGAAGATCGTTCTGACTTTTCCAAATTTTTCATCTTCCCTTTCGACCACTCGCATCCAACTTTCTGCATCTCTCAGAAGAGCTGATATCCTCCTTTTCGATTCGTTTTCGATTCTTCTCCTGATCTTTCAATCAATCCACCGACAATGCAAGCCATCAACGACAATCACGATCCCATCCAAGAACTCCCGAACGAAATGTTCTCGTCCATTCTCTCATTTCTTCCACCTTCTTCAATCGCTCATTCTAGTGCCGCATCCAGAAGTTGGCGAACTCACATTCTTTCCACTCCAAGGTTACATGAAGAAGTTGACCTCACCAAGTTGGATCAAGACGAAGACATCCTGCCAATCGTCTATCACTTCCAGAGACTTAGCATTCTCTCTCTGAACAGACTCACCAAAGTCTCATTGAACATGACTTCTTTCTTGCAAGATTGGATCGCCCGCCGGAATGAGAAGAAGGATCAAGGTTTCCGAGCTTTCGACATTCTTCTCACCACTCTTCATCAGTCCGAGGGAACACTCAAAGAGATCAACTTGTCCGTCGATGGATCTGGGCGTACTCGCGAGTCAGAGTATGGTGTCTTGGATTTCTCTATTCATCTGTTGAGAAATTTAGGAAGCTTTGCGTCGCTCAAATCGTTTTGGCTGGAAGCACCAATCCCATTCTCTTTGAGTGCTGGAAACTCTGACTCCAAGACGATCACCGTTAGCAATAATCCTGACAAGAGACTGCGTTCTATTGTAGCATGGGCGAACTCAATCTCGATCGCAAAGCTCATGAGAGAGATCAAGACGAGGAGTGGTAGCGGTCTCACCGAGTTCTGGCCAAATCTTTACGTGGAATGGGACGAAGAGGAAAGCTCAATGGTCATTCAAGAATTGTGGGACTGCCCTCTATTGGAACACTTGGATGTAACAGGTCTCGTGATCAATCACGCTTTCTGGGATTTTGCCTTGCGACTGCAACACCTAAGATCGCTTACGATTGACATCGAGAGCGTTGTGGGGATTCTACAAGCGCCTCAAGGAGTCAAGAAAGCAGACAATCTCAAAGAGTTGGAACTTCGCTTGAATCACTTTGACGTAGACTGGAAATCTATCAGCAAGTGGGCAGGTGATAAGTTGGTAAAGCTTGTGCTTCTTTTGGAATCAGAGAGCATGAAGGGATTAATCAGTTCAACTTTCAACAGTTCCATAATCATCAACTCTAAACAGCATCTCAAAGAGCTTCACCTTAGCAATGGAGGAAGGGAAGAAATCGATCCAACTCAAGCAGTTTGGCAAGAGAAATTGAGTGAAACCAAATTCATTTCCCGAATCTTGAGAAGCTTTACCTCGAAGACGTGGAAGCACCTATCTTTCGCTTCTTCTCAAATGCTGAATACCCAAAGCTTCGAAATCTTGCCATTTGTGAAACTCATGAGTTCTTCGCAAGACAAAGCTTCGACTGCCTCATGAAAATCCTGGAAAAAGCTGATACAAAAATCATTGAAATGGAAGTCTACATTGCTACAATCAACAGCTTTGAATCGCCTCAAGCAAACTTCAATTTCAGCTCTCTGAAAGAACTACAATTTGGCTGTATAATCGAAGACTCACATCAAACACGCAAATCGGAGGTTCCCAAATGGCTGTTGACAAGTTCTTACCCCAATCTGACGGATATAGGTATTGATGGTGGGGACTATGAAAAAGAAGTTAAAGAGGTCTCATCAAAGCTTAAAGCCGAAGGGAAAGCTCCAAAACTTCAAAATTAGCTATCTCAAAAAGGTTGAAGGTCGTCAGTGGATCTTTTAGAACTCCAAATTTGACTCTTTTGTTTCCGTCCTTTCTTTTCCTCTCATGTCAAGCCTCTCGCTGTATTGTTATGTTCGTCTTTGGCACCGAATCTAACTCTGTTGGCATTTCGTTCGACTTTTCACATCATGTCATTCAAGTCGAAATTTGAGTGAAAGAAATCGACAACGAGGAGGAAATCACGCTCGACACATTCCAGCTCTGTCGACATTTCGATTTCTGCATTCCGTCAGTAGAATCAATCAAATTTTCGACGATCACTACACCTATTCGACTCTCTAACGAAGATCGAAAATCCCGAAGCTCGTTCGATGGGACCCTAGATCCATTGCAAACTGATCCGAACAAAGATATGAAAAGAAAGTCAAAAGCAGATGAGCAGCAAGAATGATCAGTAAGAATTGAAGAAGACAATGGTGTGAGAATCCAAAAATAAAGGGCTTTTACTACTTACCAAACTCGCCAGACTTCTCATCAACAATCGACGATGATCTCATTAGAAGCAGTCCTAGCATCCACCACCTCGGGAACCAACTCTTTCAACTCCTCCAAAAGAGCCTCGTCCAATTTTGTCAGATCCAAAGTCACTTTCTCGATAGCTTTCATCGGGATTCCTTCTACTTTCAAACCTTTGCTAGCGGCATTCTGTCGTGCCCTAACCATTCTCATCACTTCCTCTGAAATGAAATTTATCCCAACATCGATTCTAAAATGGATCAAATTAGGATGAAGTCTTTCAAACCTTTCCAAAGCATCTTCGATAAGATAAGTGCCAGGGATTTTCAGGTATTCTTCCATATCTCTAGTTAACCAAAGTTCTTTGAAGAAAGTGACACCTTTAAATCCTGGGTCGATTAAATGATGACTGGAACACGTCAAGAAAAGGATCAAAGTTTTCAATTTGGGGAACTTCCAACCTAAAGCTTCACTTAAAGATCGATTAAAGTCTAGATATTGAAAGAGTCTTAGATTTTCAAAGGTTTCGGAATAAAGAGTTAAAAGTAAAGGATGATATTTCAAATGAATCAAAGTCCGACGAGAATCGATAACCAAATCCACAGATGAAGACGAAGGAGAATCAGGATTGGTGTCTATAAATTCAATGAGGGAACTAATATCCTGATTAACAATATCACTGTCATTGATGCGATCGTGAATAACCCTTTCAGCATTCCTGATCTTAACAGAGATCTTTGAAAAGCTTTCACCCTCGATAAGATTCCGAAATGACCTGAGATTGTTGAATTGTCCAGAACCCCTAATGAAAGCCATAGTATTCTGAGAATCCCAACTTTTGGAACAATGAGACCAAAATCTGAGAGTCAATTTAGATCTCGAAAGGATA
This sequence comes from Golubevia pallescens, assembly GCA_001599655.1. NCBI lineage: Eukaryota > Fungi > Basidiomycota > Exobasidiomycetes > Golubeviales > Golubeviaceae > Golubevia > Golubevia pallescens. The sequence continues at coordinate 189,265 of BCHO01000014.1, forward strand.
TCCAAAATGTTCTTAGCTATCATTTCACTTCCAAACTTCTGCCATTCTTTAACCGGAGGTTCTATACTGTTCAGAGAAGTACCTTGAGTTAAATCGAAAGCTCTCATTGTATTCCTTGATTTAGAAGAGAAGAAGTCTAACATCCTGATGGTGCATCTTCGATCGTCTCTTGGGAGATAGAAGTAATTGAAGAGGAATCGATTGGCTTCTATGACTTGAAACCATCTTGTAGATACTTGTCTGCAATTCATTAAGGTTGGAGAATCTAGATAATCAATAATCAATAGCAATAAATCTGAAGGAATGTTTGCTATCGAAGTTTCATTTTGAGGATGCATTGGTTAGAAGATGAAGAAGTAGTCGACCAAATCTTCTCTTCCTTTCAACCAACATCATCATCACCAATATGAGTTCATCTTCACTTTTATTACCTGGGCAACCATTAACATTTCCATCAAAGTCACCACTACCACAAGCAGGCAATGGAGTTTACAATTTAGGATCCACTCATCTCATTTCTTCTCTCACCGGTTATCAATCCTCATCTTCATCTTCATCTTCAAGCAAAGCCTCAATCATTGGATCAACTTCAACTTTAACGATTCCATCTCCAGGAAGTATCATCATTGGAAGAATCACCAGAGTGAATACTAGACAGGCTACAGTTAGCATTCTGGTAGTAGATGGAAACCCTTGCAATTCTACTCGTAGAGATGATCGAGATTCACTCGCTCCTTCTTTTGGTGTTGGAAATCATAATCATGCAGCTGGAGAGGCAGATTCAGGCGATTTCACTGGCGTCATTAGATCTCAGGATATTAGAGCTACGGAAAAGGATAAGGTCAAAACTAATGAAAGTTTCAGGCCGGGAGATATAGTAAAGGCTCAGGTCGTGAGTTTCCAGGAGAAGAATTGAAAGAGATTTATTGATTGATGGAAGGTTTGAACTAGGTTGAGAGAGAAGAAGAGTTCCAACTAGATGAGAGGTGGAACAGAGGAGAGCTTTTCGAAGATGTCGCAAGAGAAGGTTTGGAAGAAAGCTCTTGTACTTCTCTCGGCTTGCATTGCAAACTCTTTTCAGGCATCCTACCTAAAGCTTTGGAAAGATGAAAAGAAAAGGAGTGGATTGGGTCTCGCAGACTCATCGCTTCAGGAGCTTGAAAAGACATCTTTGTACTTCTTTTTACTCCCTCTGACCTCTCTTGCCCTTATTTCTTCGTCTCTACCACTTTCTCCTCCTCCACTGCTTTTCTCTACAGATCTCACTAGGTGATTCTCGATCCTACTATCTCTCAACGGCCTCAAACCATCTAGGAGTGATCTACGCAGTCTCATCTTCTTCACTCTATTCTTTATCAAACGACGATTCAGACGACGAGGAAAATGATAATCAAGATCAAGGAGTAGCTTTGGAACCAATCAGTTGGTGCGAAATGCGAGATCCAAAAACTGGTCAGGTGGAGAAACGAAAGGTTGCTAAACCTGAATGGCTTTGAAGACACAAAAGACAAAACATTTTCTTTTTCGACAGAAGACTCTCTTCTATAATCTCTTCAATGTATTTGTATCTCAACACATCCGGTTTTCATTCAATAGTATGCAATTTAACTCTCACATACTGGAGTTAGAGTGGATAGAATAAAGAAAACCTTCGAATTGTGGAACTAATAAAGAAGTTGAAATATTTTACTGGTACAATAGATTAAAGCGAGTCTTTATCTTATTCTCCTCTTCTCCAACAGCAACCTCTTTCTTGATCTTCCACTTCTTTTCTTCTTCATGCTTTTGAAACCTTTGCTTGGTAGAGGTTTTGCAATTCCTTGAGACTTTGATTGATCCAAGTCGAGTTCAGGATCCCTTTGCAACTTGGTCTGACGCAAGGTGAGAATTGAAAGATGGAAGAAACCAAATCGTAGGCTAGAGAAAAAAATGGAAGAAATCAGAAGAATTGAATCAGTAACCATTCGTAGAAATAGTCTCTTGAGAAACAACAAGCTTCAGCGGCTCACCTTCTTTCTTGATACCATTTGTTCCACTCGATGATTTTTCCTTCTCCTTTCCTTTTCCTTTTCCTTTCCCTTTGGTACCAACTCCTCCGTTCCCACTCGGATCGGCAGGTAAGATATTGGACATTGACCAATTGATTTGAATGACATTAGTAACCAATTCGAACTTGTCATGAAATCTTGCTTCTTCGTCTGCTTGAGAATCAGTCATTTCATTTTGAGATGGTTTTGAAGTCACTCCTTTGATTTCGTCATCCTTTCTCTTGCAGTATCTCAACATGTATTCTAGATCTTGAGATTCAGTTGGAGATAGCTTGTTGGAGAAGAAGGATTTCGTGTAGATTGAGTCGAGAACCTGTCAAGAGACAAATGGAGAGAGAAAGATGAGAGCATGGTTGAGAACAGTCTACGAATCAAGAAAGATGAACAATGGAGTGAGAAAGAAATGAGACCTACCAGACGAGCACGAATGATATGGTTGATGTCTTCGGGAGTGTCTACGCTGTGATGATCGAATGGATGATGACCACTTGATGAGAGATTGAAAGTGGAACATGGTCAGCGAAAGGAGAAACTTCTCTTGCGAGGAATGGAAACTTACCAGAGCATAACCTGATAGCAAAAGGAGAAGGACAAAGAGGACTGGATTAGCAAGGCTTTTAAAGAGCCGTTCTTGTCGACAAGTAAAGTGACGACTCACAAAGACAATGCAGCCAATTTCCCAGATATCAAGCTGTAACAGAAGACAGAACACGAGTAAGCTCAAAAACTGAGTTTTCAAAGCTTTTGTTCTTTCGAATACTCACCTTCAAAGGATCGTAAGTCTCTTTGGTGACTCTAATGATGAAAGCTTCAGGTGGCAAATAACTGACGGTTCCACAAGTAGAAGAAGCTCTAATATTGACATTCTCTTCCACATGATTCAAATCTTTTTCAACTTCAACTTTATCACTAGAAGAAGTATTTTTTCCACCAGTACTACTACTACTACCCTTCGCAGCAGTCTTACTCTTAGCTCTACTCTTTGAAACCTTTTCCAAATTTTGAGAAGATTGATTTTTACGAGGACGACCAGAACCTCTTTTACCCTTTGAAGTAGCAGCTTGAATGGGTTTTTGAACTTCACCTTTGAAAGCTAAACCGAAATCTCCTAATTGAATGTATGGGAAACGATCGATTCCTGTAGTCAATAATAAAACATTCTCTGGTTTCAAATCACGATGAGCGATTCCTTGTTGATGAAGATATTGAACTGCTAAGACGATTTGATAGGTGATAAATTTGGACTCCGCATCTGCCAGACGACGATGTTTGGCTACGTAGTTGAAGAGATCTCCTCCTGCGACGAGGCTGGTGAGAATGGGAAGAAGAAGTGAGAACGGAGTCAATAGAAAGTTGATGAAGACTAAGGTCTTTTTTGAGTATCTCGCTGGAGACTTACTTGACAAAAAGATAGCTGTAAAAAGAAGGTAATCAAAAAAGAATAATATTCGGAAGATTAGTCATCGAAAGAATCGGAAACCGAACGCAGTTTTTTGTTACTCACACATGATCTCCATCCTCCAATTGGTCGAAAAGACGATTGATATTTGGCTGAACACAGCCGGTAAAGATTAAAAAGTTTGGAAAAGAAGTCAGTCGAGAGCCTTGTTTTCATTCCGAGTCCCAGATCGAAAGGTCAGACTGGCTAGCTGACATGTTGCATCTGTTTGAGAAGCTAGAGAATGAGATGAAAGAGAATAAGGTCAGCTTCTTTCGGTCATAGAAGATCTAAAGGTAGAAATAACCTAAGCAGAACCTATACTTACTTGAACTTCGCGTTTCAAATTCTTCTTTGCACTCTTGTCTGTTGAGGGGATCGTCTGACGTTTGCATGCTACTTGACGAGCTGAAGAGGTGTCGTAGGCTAGGAAGACCTTTGCATAACTTCCACTGAAGACGAGGAACAGAAGCCATAAGTGGAATGGCAAAGGTTCAGCTCGAGCTCAGGAGTCAGATCAAGGACTGAGATACTCACGTTCCAAGGATACGATTGAGAAGAATGTACTTGTCGACAGTCTGTTCAAAACGAAGATCTTCTAGTCAGGCAAGATCTTCTAGTCAGGCATGAGAATCTCTGAATTCAATCTCAAACAAGCACTCACAGTAGTCTTTTCCAAAAGATTGTCACCGACTCTTTCGAAATCGTTGACGACGTGGACATAATCGAAAGCTGATACGAGAAAGTAAATGAGATCAGAGCTGAGCTTCCAGAGCTTCATCTTCGAAAGCTTTCAACACTTACATTGAGAGTTAGGAATCTGAATCTTGTCTCCATCTGAAAGTATGACAGAATTCTTGTTACAAGGGCTTCCATTCCATAGAAGACCGTTGCGAGAAGTATCCTGTTGAGAGATGAACGCAAGTCGTTGAGGGTCAATCTCTGTCTCGAGTCTCGAGAGCACTCTCAAGTGCTTACCTCCAGCACGACGAAGATATCTCCAGAGTCAGTTCTGTACCAGATGTATGAGAAAGAACGAGAACATATCGTGTGTGAGTTGGAGCTCGAGTGCTATGAGGCTTGTCGAAAGATCTCGAATCACTTACAGATGAGCGAAGAGTTTGAAGTGCTGTTGAAGAGAAGAAAAGACAAGAAAATCAGGTACGATTCTTTCTCTAGTGCTGGTTACTATGAAACTGGCTTCATTTCAGGTTTCACTCACGTAGGCAGAGACTCTAGGATCAGGAACGACGTAGTCACTGCAGAGAGTTTTGGGGAAGCAGAGGTCAAAGTCAATGTCGAGAAAGTTGAATGTATGCGCTCAAATACTCCAAATCAAGCTTTGAGGAATGATTCTATCTACTCACCAACGCCAATGACGACCGACCAAGAAGGGTTTGTTGAGCTGAAGAGCCAGAACTGTTCCGAGAAGGCAAGAACCAGTGAAGACGAAACTCGTCAGACGACTCGTCGCACTTTCTGAATCGCACCTTCAGCAAAGCTCACCTTGAGATCTTCCACCTCTTCTAGTAGTTAATCTAGCGACTTCCTTTTCATTTTCTCTCTCACCATCGATTTCCATCTCTGTAGCCCAAGTAGGTTTAGATCTCAATTTTTCGTTATGTTTAAGCAAAGCGTTTTGTAAAGGAGTCAATTCCATTTCTACTTCTTCTTGATCATTATCATTATATTTATAATCATAAGAAGGTGGAGAAGATGAATTACGTTGACGTTGATGAGAAGAAGAAGAAGAGACGAAATCTTTAGAAGAAGGAAGTAAATCAATGGAAGAAGTACTACCATTTCTTTTAGATTTTTGACGTTTTGAATCTGGTTCTGAAGAGATCAATAATGATTTTTCGATTTGATTCTCTTCATCTTCTGATTGAACTTGTTTTAATTCTGAAGTTGAATAATTTCTTTTTCTTGATTGAGAGGTAGGAGGAGATGGTAGTGGTAGGAATGAGGATTGAGTGTTGGTTTTCTCAAGTTGAAGAGAGTTGGAATGAGATTGATTTGGTTTGAGAGGAGATTTAAAGACGTTCTTCTTCCAAAGAGGTTGAGATTCTTCTTGTGTCTGAGAGAAGGAATCGGAACGGATCTGAGTAGAACTCATTTTGAAAAGAAGTTGTGGGGAGATGGAAGAGAAAATGTCGACGAGTGGTTTGAAAACAAAGTCAGCCAGATGAACGAGCCCTCACCCGAAACGAACGGGATGAATGAAACACTCCGATATGCAGAGATCGACAAATATTAATTTCTGAGTTTCAAGAATGGAATCAGAAAGATATTAATGACGAATCAGATCTGAAGAAATGAAGTTGTTCTGATGACCAAACGATGACGTCGACTGTGCCCCTATATTGCTGTTTGCCTTCTCTCTCTTTCAACCAACCACCACTATCTTCCATCCTGTCATTCTTTTAATTAACTCAACCTTCACATTCTCTTGAACCTTCCTGCTTCATTCCTCAATCCTCAACCTCAACTCGTTGGGAATCGAATCGTTAACTCGAAAGTCGATTTTCAATCCTCAAACATCAATTCACTTTCATCCACTTCAACCTCCTCAACCCAAAGATGCGACCTTCTACAATCATTCTGAGTCTAGCAACATTGGCAATCGGTACATCTGCTCATCTCAACAATCATCACAAGCGTATGCACACAAAGATGGTAAAGAAGGCGAATGCGGTTGCTGCTGCAATTCAACATGAACACCTAAATGACACCGAGGAACACGTCGAATTGGGAAAGAGGGGAAGTTATAATGGTAGAGCTACTTATTATGCTACTGGTGTTGGGTGAGTACAGAGAGAATTGACCTGAAGGAAGAGCAGAGGAGAGGAGAGGAGAAGAGCCAAGAGGAGGAAGAAAAAGTTCATTCAACATAGCGATGAGGAGTAGCCCTCCCCTTGGGAAACTCTACTTCTCCTAGAAAGAAAGAGTTCGAATTTCATATTTCAATTGAAGTCCATCCAATCCTTACGACATGGACTTCTGAATTGGAAAGACCGCTCGCGCGCTGATTAGAAGGCTCACAGAGAGAGAGGAGACCCTTTGACTTTTCTGAACTAAATGACTAACCACTTCTCTGTTTTCACCTTTGAATCTGTTTTCTTTCAGTGCCTGTGGGTTCTATTCATCATCAAGCGATTACGTAGTCGCTTTGAACACGGCTCAGTATGGAGACACCAGTCAGGCTTCTCCTTGGTGTGGAAAGACCATCTCCATCACTGCAAATGGAAAGACGGTCCAGGCCGAAGTCGTGGATGCTTGTCCAACGTAAGTAAAGTGGGAAACTCGAGAGACATCAGCTTTTCGAGTGCGGAGAGAGAGATGTCGTTCCGATCAGATTTGGATCGTGAGAAAGCGGCTAACATTTTCCATTTCCAACACTTTATCTATCCTTTCCATTAGCTGTCCATTCGGTGGTCTAGAGTGAGTTGAAAACAGATATCTATCGATTTTGTAAAGAGATTTGATGTGATGGTTCCTAACTTCCAATTCTACTCTTTCCTTTGCCTTACCCCTTTCTTCAGTATGTCTCAAGCTCTCTTTGAACAATTCCACGATACCAGCGTTGGAGTCTTCCAGATGAGTTGGTCTGATGGTGCTGCACCAAAGCCAAAACCATCGACGACTACTCATTCAACGGTGAGTCCTCTTTCTCTTTAACTAATTTCCAACTCCCTTCGCTATCTTCTTTTCGATTCTTTCTGACGCCTTTCTCTTCTCAAATCTATAATCGACAACAGAGTCACACACCAACTTCGACATCAACTTCCTCTCGTACTCGTACATCAACTTCAACCACTTCAACAAGTAGTAGTTCAACATCCTCTTCCAGTAGTTCAAGTTCTAGTTCAAGTTCTTCGAGTAGTAGTAGTTCGAATTCATCAGCAACAACTACGAAAAGTTCAGCTCCGGATAATTTGAATGGAATGAATCAAATCTTGGATGGATTCTTTGCAATTGCTTCTGGTGGAAAGAATAATAATGGAGCTCCTTTATCCGCTAGTCCAACTCCAACTGCTTAAATCTTTGTTGAATTGGTCGTCGTTTCAGATGCTTCATTTCAGGAAAACAGCTCGTGGAATAGTTCAAACAACAACAAATACTCTCTCTATTCTCTTTGGATTCGTCTTTTCGATTTATTACTTCTTCTTCTTTGGCAAGGTTTCTCTTCTCTTTCATTTATCAAATCTAGCGCACTTATCTTCCTATCTTACTTTATATTCAAATCCAACATTTAAGAATGGGGAACTGTTTAAAAAATCGAATAGGGTTAAGATGCAGCCTTTTTTAAAGATTTGGTTTATACCTTTTGAAGTTCAAGAATTTTCTTTCGTTCGTCGGTTACGGTGTCTCGGTTTTTATTATCTCTCTTTTTCTTTTCACCCTTTGCAAACACGTTATGGTCTTTGGAAGCTTCGTTTCTATCTTCAAACACAAATCAAATGGATCAATAAATAGCTTGAACTTTGGTTTATGGTTGATCTTCTTTTTCAAATCCCTCTTTTCCCAGTCAAGGTAATTTTTGTTCTCTCAGTTGTCAATCTCAAAAAAAAGCTAGTAAAGGGAATCTTCAATCTCCAGACTCTTTTTTCTTTCACCTCTAATATTGTTTTCTTTTTCTTTCGTTTGGAAAGGGATTTCTCCTTCACAATACAAATAGCAATGGGTCGACAACTTCTCACTTCTCTTTCCCCCTTCTTTCTTTTTTGATTTCTTTTTCCTCTTTTGCTTCAATCTCTTTCAAAAGAAAAGAGGTTTCGATGCTTCATTATCTTTTCGTCCCTCGCTCTGGTCGAGGCACAATGAGATTCCTACTCTCACTCTCTCTCTTGTCTTTCTTTTGAAACCTCACACTCTTTTGCTCTCTTTGTAGTCTTTTATCTCTTTCATCGTAACTTCGCAAATTCGCAACTCATTACACATTTGTGATGACAATCTGAGGCTTCGGGCGATTCAGGGAGTTGATAACCGCGACCGGATCTGCAGAAGGCCTGAAAACCTTTTCCACCTTCTTCTTCTTCTTTCATCCACTTCTTCCTCAACTTTCTTTCTTCTTCCTTTCTCTTTCCTTTGCTCTCATTCTCTGTTTGTGCTCTATGCGCTATCCCTCGTCTGCACGATCAGCCTTGAGACGAACGTCAATCACTCCACTCTTGAAATCTTCTTCTTCATCTTCAATCCGAAGCATGTCTCTAATCGCACACACAGCAACAAAAGGAAAAGGAGTTCTGTTTTCAGAACAAGACAAATTACCAAACCTACCAGTCCCAGCATTGGAACAAACTCTATCCAAGTATCTCAAAACCACTTTACCTCTCCACGAATCAAAAGAATCTCAATCCAAAACTGAATCTGCAGTCAAATCAGCTTTGGAAGGTTCGGATTCCAAGTTATTCAGGGAATTACAATCCAGATTGGAAAAGAGAAGAAATGATGAAGGTAGAGACAATTGGTTGAGTGATTGGTGGAATGAAACGGCTTATATGGCTTATAGAGATCCTGTTGTCCCTTATGTCTCTTACTTTTACGCTCATAAGGATGATAGAACTAGAAGGGATCCTATAGTCAGAAGCGCAAGTCAATTAAAGGCCATGTTGGCTTTCAGGAGATTGTTGGAAAGGTAAGGTATCCTAACTTCCTTCCTCTAGTAGGAGATCTTCTAGCTATGAATCGATAAACTGATCTCCTTCTTCTTCTTTGTATCTTTCTATCTATTCATGATGATTTCAGTGAACAATTGACACCGGAAAAGACAAAGGCAGGTGCAATGTGTTCTGCTTCTTATCCTTGGATGTTCAATGCTTGTAGAATTCCTGAGAAACCTGCAGATGGTGCTATCAAGTACGATGCTGATCAGAACAATCATCTGGTAGTCGTTCATAACAACCGATTCTGGGAATTCGACCTAGTAGTAAATGGACAGGAGTTGAGCGCAGAAGAGATCGCTAGGTGAGTCAAAGGGAGCGGAGAAGATGTGGAGATTGGGCAGAGGCCGGAGTCTGGGAGAAAGGAGGTCTAGAGAAAGGAGCAGACAAAAGACACTTTGGTGTTGTATACAGAGATCTTTGCAAGTCTACGAATTTCCGATTTCAGGATGAAGTCTTCTTTGGGCGAGAGGCGATTTGTCCTTCCTTATCTTCCATCATCCATGAAGAGAGAAGAGCTTTTATTTACTGAACTTCGCCCTTTCAATCATTCTTCAATCTTCATTTTACCTTCTTTTCTAGCCAACTTCAAAAGATTGTCTCTGATCCAATCTCATCTTCTCCGGATCCACTTCCGGTTGGAGCTTTGACCTCAGTCAATAGAGATCAATGGACTGATTCTCGTCAAGCTCTATTGAACGTCCAAGGTTCAGGTGGACAACAGAACAAGAAATCTTTAGAGAGGATCCAGAGCTCGGTCATCGTTCTTTGTTTGGATGACTTGAAGAGTATCACTAAGGAGGAGGTGAGTTTCGTAAAGGGGAGAGAAGGAGGGAGAGAAGCAATTCTCTCTTCTCGACTCTTCTCGTCCTGATCGATCTTTCTTCTCGCTTTGTACAATATTCTGATCACATTTCTGCTCTTTTTCTTCTCTCTCTCACTCTTCCTCTCGGATCAGATTGCCATGAACCTCTGGTTCGGAAATGGAAAGAACAGATTCTACGACAAGCAACAATTAGTTTCAATGCCAGGAGGGAAATCTGGTTTCATGGGAGAACATTCCTGTATGGATGGAACTCCAACCTTACGTATGAATGATTTCGTCCTTGCATCTCTAGAACAAAACAAGATTGATTTAGGATCTTCAAATCGTTCTGATTTATCTAAACCTACTCCAATCACTTTCTCTCTTGACAAGACTTTAGAGACTAAAATTGGAGAATCGATTAAAGAATTCGATTCATTGAAAGAGAAACATGACATTTCAATGTTGGATTTCCAAGGTTATGGTAAAGGACAAATCAAGAAATTCAAATGTTCACCAGATGGTTGGGCTCAAATGGCGATTCAATTGGCTTATTTCAGAATGTTTGGTAAACCTTGCGCTACTTATGAATCTGCTCAAACTAGGAAATTCAAATTGGGTAGGACTGAAACTATTAGATCTGCAAGTGTGGATTCTAAGGCTTTCTGTGAAATCATGGAAGATCCAAAATCTACAGTGAGTGACGATTTTGAGGAATGGCTTTGTTTTCTTCGACATTTCAAATACTGATCTATCTCTCTATTCCCTCTATTCATCGCCACCCTTCACAGGACGAAGAACGTTTCCAAAAATTCACAACTGCAGTCAAAGCCCATCTAACCTATGCAGCAGCTTGTGCAGATGGTCAAGGAGTTGATAGACATCTATTCGGATTGAAGAAACTATTGAAAGAAGGTGAAACTTTACCTCAATTATATCAAGATGAAATGTATGGAATCTCTTCGACTTGGAAATTGTCTACTTCTCAAATCTCTTCCGAGAGATTTGAATCTTGGGGTTTCGGTGAAGTCACTCCAACTGGATTCGGTATCGCTTATGCTATCAAAGAGGAAAGTTTGACTTTTACCATTACTAGTTTGAAACTAGACGCTGCTAAATTGAGACATTATATTAATGAAGCTTTGTTGGATATCAAAGAGATGCATGTCAATTTACAAAAGAAAGAGGCGAATAGTAAGATGTAAGGAATAGAAGTTTCCATCTCTTTTGATTTACATCTTCTTTTCATTTCACTTTTTGAAAAATAGTCTGTCAAAGTCATCAACGCAAATAACAAAATGCTACCAGTTTCAAGCGTATATCAAAATCTCTTTGTGCTCCCAATGCTTTCTCTTTTTCGTCTCCGTCGCCCTTTAGATTTTTCTACTTCTCTTGAGCTCCCTTTTTTCTCTTTCTTTGTAATTACCTTCAGTAATTAGAGACCCAAAAGCAATGAATACACAATTGATCAATGACCGATGAGTAGAGATAAGGGGCCGATGCTAGAAAAGATCGCGAATCTCGAGTGAAGAGATTTTTCACCTCATGCACTTTTGTCCTTCGAACCACTCAATCAAAACTTCAAATTTATCAAACAATGTCTTCAAGGATCAAGATCCTACCTTCAGACGTCGTATTGATGATCATTGATTATCTAGATTCACCCTCAATGATGAACTGCAGAGAGGTTTGCAAGAGTTGGCTGGATGTGGTTGAAGGGAATCGATTCCTCTGGGATTACTTTCTCGTTCTAGACGATAACCGACGTTACACTTTGAACATGCTAAACTACTTCTCTGCAAAGTCGAACCATTCTTTGAAAGCGTTCCAGCTCTATCCTTACTCTAAGAGGTTTGAGGATTATTTTCATGAGGACGCAATTGCATCAAGAAAAACTTCAATTGCAATCTTCGAAACCCTACTCAAATCTAGAGACTCACTCAAGATCTTCTTCCACTCTTGGGATGGGAATGACTACCATATTATATCTCATTGCATCGACGGTTTCCGCAAGTTCCCGAATCTCAAGACCTTCTATGGGGAGACCACGACGTATTCTCGTCTTTCAGTTTGTATCAGAAGTGGGAACAATGGCATCGTCCCTGGAGCTACTCCGCCATCTCTTCTTGCTATAGCTGCATGGGTTTCCAATGTCAGTGCAAGATCACTTCTTTCTTTCATAAGAGCCTCTGCCTTCACGCTTGTCCACCTCAACGTCAACTTCACTCTGTCTGGGAAGATGAGATTGAGCTTTCCCAACCTTCAAGTCCTGGAACTTCCTTCTGACAACGGAAACGCTTTCAATGGTGGCTGGGAGGTCCCAAAGTTGAAAGTGTTGGCTCTGGGTATCCTGTGGAAAGCAAGCTTGGTGACCAACTTTCCATCCTCCATCGAAGAGCTCTGGTTGGTTCAAGACGGTTGGAGCAGAAGTGGATTCAAAAGAAAAGGTTTAGATTGCTTGAAGAAGTTCTACCCCAAGGTTCAAGTCTTAAAGATGGAATCGCTTGTTGAATTCTACCCAGATGAAGTCATCAAAGTGGTCAAGGCTCGCAAGGCTGCAGTCAAGAAGGGAGTTTCGGTGGACGGAGTCAAAATGAGAGCAATCGACAAGCTTATTCTAGACTTCAGAACAATAGATGATACCTCGTTGTCGAAGCTTCAAGAGCTGGTTCCAGAGGTGGTAGACGCTGCAAGCGCTTCCAATGAGATCACGATCGATTGTTGATGAGGGCAATGTATTAGAAGTGAGTAACTTCGTCTTCGCAATCTTCTTGTGCAGCTTCCCACGTTTTCCTTCGAGTTTTCTGGCCTTCGATGATGACTTCATGCTGATTCATCTCCTGTCTCTATGGGCTATTCATCTCATTCTCCACCAGAGCTACGCTGGTTCTGAAGTTCATTCTGTTGCAACAGAAGAATCGAAGTGAAAGGACTGATCTGGTTAGATGGAGTGACAGGATCTTTGGTTGAAGGAAAAGGTTGGAGACTTCGTAATGAGGAGACTGTATCAAGCTCAGAGAGAAAGGCCGAGACTGAATGAATAGCAAGACGTCGACTTCGCGCAAGTTTGAATCTGTTTTGCATATTTGCTCATTTCAAAGTCGAGGATGATCGAGTGCTTGTCTTTTAACAATGAGAGACTCTAATGTTCTCTTTGTGTTCGTGTGTCTTCAGCGCCTCCAATGACGTTGAGTCAAGAAATAACAAGCGACGAATCAGAGCTCAAACATGCAGTCAGAAAGGATTCAGAGACGCGATGCGTGTATTTTCGAGAACGAGAACAAGAGGTCTACAAAAAACGAAATCTAGAAAGTGTGAGATCAGATAGATTGGAAGAGATGTGAATGCGAGAACAAACGAAATGAAATGAGAATCGATACGAGAGATGAAAGAGAAACGGGAAAAGATCTAGAAAGCGGAAGTGAGAAGAGATTCTGTCATTACTGTGTTCTATGTTTTGCGAGACTTTGAGATTTGTAAATTTTTGAATGAGGTTTTGATGTATGAATGGATCTAGCGACGACGAAGGAGACGATGAGAAGAGAGTCCGTGAACGAGAAGGAATATGAAACCGATGCGAGAGAAAAGAGAAAACCGAGAGATTGTCCATGATGAAGAGATATTCTAAATAAAATAAAGATAGCGGAAGCATGGGAGTGGGAAGAATCGACGAAATGTGGGTAGAGCGAGTAGAACTTGAGACTTGGGATGACGGTTGGCTGAAGAAGTGAAGACTTGAGATGACGGTTTGGCAGAAGTGAAGTGAAGAGTTCGAAGCCCAAAGAAATAGAACTCTTGAAGTAGATCTAGAAGATTGTGTCTGGCGATGAAGATTGAAGATTGCTTGAAGAAGTGAAGTGAGAAAGCGAGAATGGACACAGAAGAAGATGCTCTTCGACTGGAGGTGGAACGAAAAGGATAAAAAGGTATAACTTTGGGTCTCAAAGCCAGTTGCACTGTGGCTCGATGGGAAATCGAGACAGGGATTCAACTGAGAGACAATTGCACTCTGGCTCGATGTTGGATCGAGAGAGGGATTCAATTGCAGACATGGGTCTCTGGTGCTCTCTCTTCTGAGAGAGACGACCAGCTCCTACCTTTTCCTTTGGTCCACCAACATCAGTGTCCGAAAATCTTCGAGCTTGCCATTCCACTTTCATCACTGAATCCTGAACTAGCAATCTTCGTCCCCTTGACGGACTCTTTTCTTAAACCTTTTCTTCTTCTTTCAGCTTCCACTTGTAGAAGAACTTCACCTCTCTTGACACCATTCTTCGCTTGAACCTTGTATGGACCGGCTGGCTCGTACTTGGTTCTCATTCCTCCATCAGCGTTCCACATTGCCTCTTGAAGAATGTCAGCATTCTGCTTTTGAAGCTTGGACACTTTCTTCTTCAAAAGCTCGTTTACACGAACGAGCTCAGCAGCCTTCTCTTGAGATTCCTTCGAGATTTCTTCCAATTCAGCGACTTGGAGTTCTAGCTCATCTTTGAAAGTTTCGAGAGCGGCTTGATCTCCATAAGCTTCGTCCAACTCGTCCCAGATCTCTTCTCTTTGAACGTTGAGTTCATCTCTCTCTTTCGTCAAGTGAACGACTTCTTGTTCGAGTTCGGAGATCTCCTCAGAAGCGGCGTTGAGATCGTCGTTTCTCTCGAGTTCCAACTCAAAAAGCTTTGATTCTTGAGAAGTGAGTTGAGATTGAGTCAAATCGAGCTTCTTCCTCAAGCTTTCCACCTCCTCTTGTTGAGCAAGCAGCTCTAGATCCTTGGAATCGATGGTATCTTGAAGACGTCTGTTGTGGTCTGACTTAGCAGCCATTTGAAGATCCTTCTCGTCGACTTCAGCTGTCAACTCTTCAGCTCTGGTGCTTTCGATCCTGAGCTTCTCTTTGACCTCTTTCAATTCTTCCCCGTCCTCTTTTACTCTTGTCTCTAGCTTTCCGATAAGCTCTTCGCATTGAGATTGGACTGAAGAAAGCTCATCCCTAGAAGCTTCAACTTTCCCTCTCCAATCATCATTTTCCATCTTTAATCCATCGTTTTCCTCTCTCAACGAAGTGAGCTCTAGATCAGCACCTTGAGTAATGTGATACATGACAGTAGCCATTACTTCGTTGATGCTCTGGAGTTTGAGAAGACGAGATGCTCCTCGTTGACCTTGACTCGTCGAAATGGCTGAAGTGACTTCTCCAAGTTCCATTGCAGAGTCACTGGAGGCGACTTGACCGTTTTGAGATTGAGGTTGAGAATCTTCTTCGTCGACTAGCAGTCCATCAGAATCCTCGAACTTCTCGCCGATTGGTGGAAGAGCCTGATCCTTGCTGGAAGAGAAGACAGACTTGACCGTGTCAAACAAGAAGCGAATGGATAATATGATGAAGAAGAGGTAAACCAGAACAGTGACGACGATGGTAGCGAAGAGCTCAGGAGAATCTTTCAGAGCTGCGAGAAGAAGACAGGGATAGTCAAAACGAGAACCTTGGTCAGAGATTGATCCAGACTTGTTCAAGAAGGCGAGGCACACAAGTCAAATACTCACCAGCAAAGGGCTCGGAAAGCACAGTGTCGATCAAACTTTCAAGCATCATTGACACAGAAAGAGTCTCGACCTTGACAACCTCGACGACTTCAGGCTCGAAAGCGTTGGTAGAGATCCAAGCCAAAGACCAAGCCAAAGAACCAACGACGACTAGTGCGAGGTTGGAGAAGTTCCAAGAACGTTGAAGTTGATCCTGAACATCTGATTCTAACCAACCTTGAACCTTTTCGCTTCCGACAGCTCCACCAACTTGGAGATCATCAAATTCACAAGTGCTTTGCGAGTCGAGTGAATCGGATCTTCTTCTCTGATCAGAAGCCTGAAGAGTCGCTTCAGAATCGCTAGAGTAGCCGTCTGGTGCAAACTCTTCGCTTGGCTCGAATTGAGCCGTTCCGATTTGACCAGGGTCACTTTGACCAGGGTCACTTTGACCAGGGTCACTTTGAGTAGATGATTGGACGGATTGAGCGATTTGAAGAACGGTTTCGACTGGATGGGGAGCTTGTTCAGATCCTAGGATGGAGACGAGGTCTTGTTGATGAGCAACTTCTCTGCTTGAGTTTTCGATGGATTCAGTGCTTTGCTCAGCATTGGAGTGGTCGCTTACTTGACTGCATTCGCTGTTTTGGTTGGCTTTGGAGTTGAAGTTGGACTTGTTGAAGAAAAGCGCAGTAATGAACAACATAAAGTTGAAACCGATGAAAGCGATGATGATCATGATTGGCTGTAGGAGATGAGATTCTGGATTATCGAAAAGTCAGAGTATGGGGAGAGCGTCAGATGAGGAACGAGTGAGAAGCGGATGGATGGAAGTGGATGGAGTGGATGGATGCATCCAAATTTGACCTACTACTCCAAAATACTCACCAGCGTAAAGCCTTTTGCATTCGGCGATGACAATATTCCAAATGAATTGGATAGATTCAACAGAGTTGAAAGAGCTCATGAAGTTCATGGTAGAGGTTTCGATGGCAAGAAGCCAGAGATAAAGTTGAGTTTGGATGCATTGGAGAATGACGTCCATTTTGGGTTTGAGAGTGAATAGAGGTTGGATTGATACTAATGAGATAGAAGAGTGAGTGAATGGATGGATGGATATGAATTTGCAACAATCGATGCGATGTGATGCGATGGTAAGAAGGAAAGAAGAAAATGAGAAGAAGTTCACCTTTTTATGCCTTTTTCGGAGCTCGATTTGACTGAGCCTCGCTCTCTTTCCTAGTCATGAACCTTATTTCAAGCTCAATAACTCTTCGAGCTCGGGGGCGAGACTCTTGAAACAGAGTCCAGACTGGTTTGGTCCCAATGCAGCGTCATTTTCCAAAACTTGTTTTCCCTTTTTGGCAAGATGGCTATGCTCAAGAAAAGTCAGCAGTCTACCCCCTCTTTCAGAACGATACTTGTATGAAAGAACTCAGAACAACCTTCAAGTAGAAAAACCAAAAGGCGACTTTGCTAGGGAGAGAGCGACGAGTTTGTGGCTTTGGAAGTTGGAGGCTGCATGGGGATAGATGAGGTTAACAGAGCTGTGTGGACCTTACTGGCTCGATGGAAATCAGAGATAGCACAGAATAAGTTTTTCCAGACAATACAAAAGCATTGGTACTCATCTATCGAGCTTAAAGTGCAAGGGTGCCTCTGAAGGGAGTCCAGCACCTCGCTTTTCACTTTTGGCAAGCTCCAACAGCTCGAAAGACACTCAAAAATAGCCAAAGCGTCATTCAAAAGACTGAAACGGATTGATAATGAGTGAAATACTTCAAGAAGAGGTTGAAAAATGCAATCTGAACATGGGAAAGGAGCTGTCAAAGAAACAGAATCAAGCGCAAGTCTGACGAATGAGGCGAGATACAGGAAGTTCAAAAGAAGCCTTCGTCACTTTGGGACGTGTATGGTCTACTACCGTATCCGAATTTACCTTGAAGAGAAGTATAGAAAGATTGACTGGAAATTCCACTTTCGAAATGGCACTCGAGGTGCTCTTCTGGATGTCTTCAAGAGGTACTTTTCCTCGCCTGTTTCGATATTCGAGTCTCAAGGCACTGCAGTCAAAACAATCTGGCTCAAGAATAGGAAGAAAAGAATCAAGGTTTCCACAAAACAAAAAAAAGGTGAACCTCGTTTTCCTCATCGAAAGAGTGTTCAGCTCGAGAGAGGGCTCGAACCAAGCTCTGCTCTCGAATCCTCCTCCCAACGCTTTCCAAACGTCCAAAAACGCATAACGACGATACAGTTCTTCTGAACTAGCAAAAAGAGAAGATCACTCCCAACGTGGGACTCGAACCCACAGCCTTGCGATGACCAGCGCTTGAAGCGCTGAAGGTCTGAAATGTGCCCGAAGGGACTCTCTTAATAAGAGTCGCACGCTCTGCCAATTGAGCCAGCCGGGATAGAAAAGTGATGGTTGAGCGACAGTTAGACTTTTGCGTACAGCTTCAGTGCAGCGATTCTTCAGATGTGCGATTTTTGGGGTTTTTCGACGTTTTCTGCGCTCTTAGAGCCTTTTTAGCCTCCAAAATGGATTCTACACACTTTTTCAAAAGTGTAGGCAGGGACGGGAGAGAGCAAAGAGGCGAAGAAAACACTTTAAAGAATTTGGGTTGCAGCTCGCACAGCCAGCCTCCCTGACCTCTTTCACTTCCTAGAACGAGGCAGAAGAACAGTCAGTAGGTTTATAGAATCGTCCGAGATGCCTCTGAAGCGAGCTATACTCAGGAGATGCCTCTTCTCAGCTTGCTCTCCCTAGATGGGTTCACCAGTCCCTTTCGACCTACTTTGCGCATGCTTTCAGTCCTCAACAAACCAGAACAGAATGATTCTAGTCTTTCGAACCACATATTCGTTTGAGAGGGAGATCTCTGCAGCGTCTCCTACTTTCGATACCCCGCTGCTTTATCTCACCTCTCCCACTCTCGCTCTCACGGATCAGACATTTTTTGTTTCATAGTTTTCATTTCAGAGATTCGTATTGCATTTTACCCTACCAACAAAAGATCCCTAATTCAAAAAGCTACAAAGCAGAAGAGAAGAAGGATAGAAAATGGGGTTCATTTGATAATTCTTTGTTTTTTCGAAGCAGAACTAATTTCGTTTTTGTACCAAAAATTTGACAATCGTAGGCGTTAACAAAAGCATGACTAACAAGAAAGGGACATGAGAAGAATAGCTACAGATTTAGAGAGGAGAGAGTCTCGAGAAGAGAGAAAGGAAAAGATTTCGATTTACAAAGAAAAAGAAAAGAGGTCAAGCTGAGGCTTGGAAGGGATTTGAGATATTGAGGTGAAAAGTTGGGTATACCAATCGTTATTTGCTACAAAAGGATGACTTGCAAAAACCTTGAAAGCTCATTTAAAGTTCATTATGAGCTTTAGCACTTGCAGAAGAAGCTTTAGCACTAGCAACGGAAGCAGCTGAACTTGCAGAGAT
Organism: Golubevia pallescens; assembly: GCA_001599655.1. Taxonomy (NCBI): domain Eukaryota; kingdom Fungi; phylum Basidiomycota; class Exobasidiomycetes; order Golubeviales; family Golubeviaceae; genus Golubevia; species Golubevia pallescens. Next base: position 208,183 of record BCHO01000014.1, read on the forward strand.
ACTAGCGACTTTAGCTTCTTGTTCAATCTTTCCACTTGCATCTTGAACACCACCTAGGACTTGTCTAACACCATCTTTCAAAGAATCCAAGATACCATGACCTGATCCTCCAAAGTAAGATCCAGAAGAACCACCGTAATAAGATCTAGTGGTTCTCAAGAGTTGGTTACGATCAGATGGAATCTTGTCGGCAGTCAAACCTTTGGAACGTAGGAAACCTTTGAGACGAGCATCAGTCCAAGAATAGTATTCTTGAGCAGTGTTGGATAGGTTTGAACCGTGTTTGGAAGCTAGGTTGACTAGTTCGTCACGTTTGGCTTGAGCATCGGATTTCATGTATCCGTTGTTGATCAGCCACTGTTTGCGAGAGATGGGAATGCAGTCGAGAAAATGCAGAAACAAGTCAGTTGGCTAGTCAGATTTGATTTGAGAAAACGAACACCCTTTGTAGGTAACGCTTGGATTGGAAAGCGAAACTCACGTTACGTAGATCAGAGTCGGTCCAACTACTCCAGATCTCATCATTGGCGTACTTGTAGTTGGATCTGACGAGATCAGTGTATTTGTCTCTCGAAGCTTCGTAGTCGCTCTTGATGACGTTGTTGTCGATCAACCACTTGCGAAGGTCGGAAGTCTTCCAGGAATCGAAGATGGTAGAGGTGGTGGAGTAGTAGTAATCCTTGGCTAGAGATAGGTATTCATCACGAGTCTTTTGAGCTGGAGATTTGATGACTCCATTGTCTACCAGCCAGTTGTGCTGTCGAGATCGAGTGGAGTGAGAAGAGAGGGAAAGCGAAAAAGGAAACGACGTCAGAGTCTGAAGGGACGAGCGAGTGTCCCAGAATCGAATGAAGCAAAGAGAAGAAGTAGCAAAACTCACGAGGTAAGAATCTGAGAAAGCTTCGTAAGGAGCGTTGACAGTGGTAGAGTAGGCACTCTTCATCGAGCTCAAAAGTTCGTCTCTCTTAGCTTCGCTCTTGGTCTTGATGACACCATTAGCTTCCAACCAACTTCTAAGAGTATTGTCGTCCCAAGTAGAGTAAACATAATCAGTAGCATCATTATAAACTGAAGCTACAGTACCAGTAGCTTGAGCATAAGCACTTGAACCACTCTTGGAAGCAGATTTCGAAGCGTTCTTTGCATCTTTTGAAGCTTGAGAGGCGGCAGATTGAATGGATTTAGAAGCAGAAGAAGCTGAAGAAGGAGCGTTTTTACTAATGGAAGAAGCGGCAGAAGAAGCAGATTTGCTTGCAGAGACTGAAGAACTTGAAGCCTGAGAGGTAAAAGAATCGTAGGAAGATGAAACCGGATAATACAAATCAGACAATGCGTAGGAGGAAACCGAGGATGCTATGGAATCTCCACTTTTGCTCACTTGAGATTGAACTGAAGAGGCTAAAGAATAGGCACTGTTTGCAGCTGCTGAAGCGTAAGATTTCGAGGAATCGGTGGCTGCTGCTGCAGCTGAGGAGATTGAAGAGTAATCATTCTTGGCCAAGACTACCAATTGTTCTTTGGTAGAAGTTGGAGCAATGATACCACGATCTAAGAGGTAAGAACGTAGATCAGATCTAAGGAAAACGAATGGAAAAGTGGATCAGAGGAGCGAGTGAGTGGCTGAGCACGAAGAAGTCGAAGAATGATGAATCGACGTAGAAGCTGCTATCCAAAGAGGTTGGATGGAACGATCTTCATACTATGCGAGGCATATATCCAATTCTGAATACATCTTCTTGCAGCCCTTTTCCACCCAAACCTTGCCCTCGTTTGCCCAACGTGTAAGAACTCTTCTTTTGCTACTCACTCAGTCCAGCCGTCGAAGGCAGCCTTGAAGACCTTTTGTCCCCCAGAGGTAGCATCTTGAATCCAATCAGCTTGAGCCTGAAAGAAAGGAAGAGAGGAAGGTTAGGAGAGGAAGAATGGAAACGTGGAAGATGATGCGCAAGTGGAGGGCGAGGATGATGAGGAAGAGGTGGATTGGAGGCCAACGAAGAGGGTAAAGAGTAAACAAAGGAGAGAGAATAGAGATTGAGTATATATAAAGTGAATAGATGGGTTATAGCAAGAAGAGAAAGAGAGAAAGAGAAGAAGAGAGGTGATGATGAGCAAGTGTTGATCTCTGGATGAGATGTTGATCTTAGAGAACTGAGAGATAGAGATTTACGATACTCACCGGTTGAGACAAGAGAGAGATGGAGAAGATTAGAACAGCTGCAGAGATAAATCTAGTAGAAACCATTTTGCAAGAGAAGAATGGTTGATGGAGAGAAAGAGAGCAAGATTATTTCGACGTTCTCTCTTTTGTTCTTTCGAGTGTGGAGCACAACGACCTAGACCCTTGGTCTGCTATTTTCAGCCCACTCGTCATGACTGGACTATCTTTCTAACGACAATACAGGCTGCTTTATTCATGAAAAAGATTCGACATCGTGAAACATCAGAGAAGCACAGAGGAGAGTTCGAACAGTCGTCGTGGTCCAAGCTCTTCCTCCTCTTTTTCCGTCTTCTCTTCTTCGACGGCAGCAGTCAGTCCAGTTCTTTCCTCATTTTCCATGATGATGATCCAAGCAATTCACGAGTCAGACAAACAGAAGATGATAAAGAGGAAAAGCAGAGACGAGCTCGCAATTCTTATAAAAAGGCTTTTTCAGATTTTAATTTAAGAGCATATTCACACTTCCAAAAGGAATGGAAGGCGTGCTTTGTTTACAGGATTGGTTGAGGTTTGATAGGTTTCTTACGGTGATGGTAGAAGGCTGATTCACGAAGGCATCAGACGAAGCAGAGGGTTTGCATTTGGGGCTGAGCAAGAGAAAGAAGATAAGAGGTAGGAAGGTAAGAATCAGTTTCTGTCGTTTTGCTCTAACTGATGTCTGAGGTTTCATCTCTTTCGAGTATCCTAGCCTGAATAATCGTTGTCTTTTCATTTCCACAGGAGGCGCAATGTTAATCGTCTGACCTCAAGTCTTGAAGAATGATGTCGATCTTCCCTCTCAATCCAAAATTGCGTCCATCTCTTCTTGCTCCATGATTGCCATCAGATTCCTGCATGCTATTGAAATCTCAACTGAAAACTCACCGAAACCGACTACTTGGATCTGGCTCTCATCTTTCTTCTTTTACGACGAAGTCTTCTCATTCTCTTCTTTCTCCACTTGGCTCTCATCTTGTTATTACTGAAGTGGTTGTGGTTGAAGAGTTGGGTTCAGAATTAGTAGGGATGAAGTTTGATGAGAGAACAGGATTGAGATTTGAAGATTCCAAGACAAGAATAGCAAAGGAAGAAAGTTGGACAAAAGGAAGAGAGAAAAGGCAGGATGTCAGTAACGTTGATGCTTTTCCATTCAAGATTGATTGTGTTGATGTCGAAGGCTTTGCAATGAACTCACACTTAGTGAAAAGTAAGAAAAAGATGTGATGAGTGGTGTGGAAAGAAAGTCAGCCATCTTCCAATCGAGCGAGCTCTTATGAACACAGCTCCCACGTGGGAAGAGGTGCAGCTCGCTCAATAGAGATCTCGGTTTGTATCTTCTCGAGCAGAGAAAAGTTTAGATCTTACAGTGATGAAAACTTTATTCTTGAAGGGAGGAGAGGGGTCTCCAAGATTTTCAGAGAGAGAATGCTGCGGCCGTTGGAGAAGAGAGAGAGAGAGAAGAGAGAAGAAAGGCGCGAAGAGAGAGAAGAGAAAAGAATGAATCCAAAGCGGATTCAGGAATAATGGAAATCGCTCAAAAACTTCGCAGTCTAAGAAGCGAGCAGAGTGAAAGAGAGAAGGACATAAAAAACATCCCCTAGAAGTGCAGCAAAAGAGGAGGCTTGAAGTCGCTGGACCGCTTAGGAAACACCCCGATCTTGAGAACATAGACAAACACCTGAAGCTTTGAAAAGCCTACCGACTGTCGAAAGCAGAGCTCAAGGAAACACCTTTCTTCTTGCGGATTGAGGGCATCACTCTTGTTGACACCCATGTCTCTTAAAAGATACGTGAGCGTCTTGACTCGCATCGAAGTTGGATGGAAAGATATAGCTAATGTTTGCAGGCTAAGTCAAGAACTCAAGGCAAAGGAGCCAGTGTAGAGTCAGAACGTCAACAGCAAAGGATGACGACAAGTTCGCAACTCATCGACGACAAAGAGCAAGGCTCCTCTCTCTGCTTGCTGAAACAGTGAGATAGGCTCCATGAAGCGCATGAGATCTAGTCATAGACACGATTTGGAAGGGAATGTGTGGCAGAGCGTGGAGAGATGAGAACATGTAGGTAGGCTTCGAGAACATCCTCGTCAAGAGGTCGTCTGCTGTGAAGCATGGAATGAGAATGTATCTTGTGGCTTTCTAATTCCTATCACCTAGCTTAGATCACTGTCAAACATGAGCACTTCCCCTGGCATTTCAAGAGCGAAACGGAACCTTTGTTTGGAAGAAGGCTGCTTGAAGCGCTCGAGTTGATCCTTCTTTTGACAATGAGGGTTTCTCTTGACAAAGAAGGCTTCCAAACGATCGAAGTCTCTCGATTTCAAGGAAGCATTTTCTCAGAGGGACTTCGAAAGGGAGTGGGCAAACGAACGATCATCCGAACGTCTTGTCGCTCTTGCTGAGATGGAACTCACCCTTGAAACCATTGCATCCTTCAACAAAGCAAGTCTAAATCTCGACAAGAACTCTTGTTTCTCGCACTGTCTTTGGATCTCTCAGTCCTATCTTAACTTCCATTGTCACTCTGTTCTAGGGATACTTACTCCAACAAGCCAGCCAGCCAGTGTATCGTCTTCCTTAATTCGAAGCTAAGCTTGTACACACTTGGTACTCAACGCAACTAATACAATGGACGACAATTTCGATTTGTATGGTGTAAGTGTTATTCATGTCCCTTCTCATCTCATGTAGCCGTGTCAAAGTAGAGCATAGAGAGAGAGAGAGCCGAGGAGAAGAGACAGCAGGATAGGCAATGAAGGATGATTGGTACCGGATGGATCTCCTCCAGCTAATTTGTTGCAGAATGCATGTCAATTGATTTGATTTCATTTGTAACAGAAGTACACTCGTTTGGAAATAAAATTAAAGTAACATCTACAAGAATTGGAAATGGTGATCTGTGTCTCTTGATTGGACTTGTAGTAACTCTTCTATCTGTTCTTCTTTTCTCATCTTTGCTATCCTTCCCCTTTTCCTTCATGTTGAACATATGGAATCATTCCTGCTCCTCTGTTAATCTCTGTTTCATAGGACGATCTCTACACGGATGTCAAGGTCGAGGAAGAAGAACCACAACAGCAACAGCAACAACAGCAGCAGCAGCAGCAGCAGCAGCAGTCGACTTCGAGTGGAAGTGGTGCTGTAAAGAGACAGAGAGAAGACAGTGCTGCAGAAGAGGTGAGTTTGGTTTGTGGCTCGTATAGGCTGAAGAAGTGTAGCGTTTCGAAGAAGGATGAGAGTGCTTGATACGTCAAAGAGACTCAAATGTATGCCCTCCAAGATGCAAAGCATGCTTCCTTTGTCTTACTTCTGTTTCGTTTAAAGGATCATTACTAGCAATCAGTACAGCCGAGGAGAGCCTAACCCTCCAATCTAGACGAGAAAGGCTTTCCTAACTTCTATCTTCTCTCCATCTCTCTCCTCCCCTTTCTCTACTTGAGCAGCGCACTTCTTTCCAATCTTCCAGTCAGCACGAGGAGAGAGAGCTAGCTCCTGCACCTCGTAAACCTCTTAGCAACAAACCAAAGGTCACGGATCCTAGCATCCAGAATGCTCTTTACGTAGCAGAGCTCAATTGGGTTAGTGTCGAACGAGAGCTCGTTCAAGGGAGCCTCTTCAAGCTTCGAAATTATTGACTGAATTTCTCTCGAGATGATCAGAGGCGATGTCCCACGTCCTTACTTTTTCGCTCTGTTATACTGACTGGGCCACCTTTCTTTGTCTCGTCTTCACTACAACCTTCCTTTTTTTCTCGATGTCCTTCCAATTTCCGAAGTGGTCAACTGATGAAGAACTTCGTCAAGCTGCCAGAGAAGCTGGTCTTACAATCGATTTGGGTGATATATCTTTCTCCGAGCATAAAGTAAATGGAAAGTCGAAAGGGTGAGTCTCGAGTTGCGAATGTCGGATGTCGAAGATCGATGAATTCTGTTGCTGCTCGTTTCACAGAATCGATATCGAACTGCTTCTCTCATTCCTATCCTTTTCCGTTTTTCAGAACTGCTTGGATCGAGTTGAACAACGAGGACGAAGCAAGAATACTTTTGAAATGGTTCGAGAACAAGTAAGTCGCTTTTCCCCTCAATCGTTCTTTTGTCTGTCTCATATTAGGTGTCCTCACCTGAAGTAATTCTGACTTCTTTGCCTATTTCTGTCTTGTACCCTTTCGACTGCGTCTCGCCCTCCAGTGACTTCGGTGGAAAGAGAGCTTTGGTCACACTTTCGACTTCAGCCCATGGTAATCCATTTAGGAATGCAGGCAAAGGTAAGATAGAGGCTCGAAGAAGAAGCAAGATTTGACTTTCTCGTTTCCAAATCCGTCAACTCAATTCATGTTCTGACCTGTGACTCTCTTCGAATCTTTTCAATCATCTCTCAGACAATTCTGGAAAGCAGAACGATAGACAAGGAGGCGGAATGAACAACAACAGGATGAACAACAACCGAATGAACAACAATCGAATGAATAATAATCGAAACGACAACATTACAGCTCCAATCGCTGGAGCTCCAATCAGAATGGGAGGTCCAACTCCGACTGGACCTATGGCGATGGGACTCCCATCTGGTCCTGCCGGAATGAATCCGATGATGATGGGAATGATGAATCAAGGTGGTAGAGGAGGGTTCATGAACAATAACATGGGAGGTATGGGTGGTAGAGGCGGTGGAAGAGGAGGTTTCAATAATGGTAGAGGTGGTGGAAGAGGTGGAATGATGGGCGGGAATGGAATGATGGGAATGAATCCTATGATGGGCCAAGGTCATTTCGTGAGTAGTTATGAGTCGATGTAGCTCTTGAGCTACCGAATAAATCTGTCCCTACATCTCGTTTCTCTGACCCAACTTCTTCTCGCTCTTTCTGTTTCGATCGATTCCTTCAATTGCCCTCTTTCCACCTCCTGTGACTTCGCGAAATAGAATCCACAGTTCTTCGGTGGTGGAAACAACATGATGGGAGGTGGAAACAACAACGGAGGCGGAGATGATCGAGCTAACAAGAGGCATCGTGGAGAGGAACAATGAGATTGACACTTCATTCTTTTCGAAAACCATGTCTTGCTCTCCTTCCTTCTCAACACATGAGATCTCCCGTCTGCTTTCTCTGATTTCGATCCTGAAGATCCCTTCTCACTGTTTTTCTTTCGCTCTTTCTACTTTGCATTGTTTCCCTTCCCCAGACTCCCCTTACCTTACGTTTGCGTCACTCTTCACTATTTTTGTCTCTTCCTCAGGATCAAGTGTTCTCCTTGGTATTCTCGATTCAATCTCTTCGTGAACTGTGTGCGACTCGAAGATTTTCGGTGACAACGAACGTGTGACGTCGAACGAGAGCAGATCAAAGATGGTGAGATTTCGTTCTTCCACTTTTCTTCTCGTAACATCACCATCAAATCAAGATGTCTTCCAACAAATTGACTGCTTCTAAGATGGCAACTATGCTAGAAGAGACTCTGATTCCAGTCTTCGATTATCTAGATGCACCAACTCTAATGCAGTCCAGAGAGATCTGCAAAAAATGGAAGGACGTGGTAAACGGAAATCGCTCTCTTTGGACTCACTTCTATCTTGGAGAAGATAGCAAAGTTTTCAACCAGACTAATTTTGATCTATTTGCAGAGAAGTCAGGTAACAGATTAGTCGGAGTTGAGATACATCAAGACATAAGACAGAAAAGAACAAATTTTAGGGACGTAGTTTTTTTTGAGACTCTGTTAAGATCCTCTGACTCTCTAAGACACTATTGGCATGTTCGTCAAACTGGAAACTCCTTTATTATGAGTGCTAAGCAACTTTTGGAACTAAGCAGTATCTGCTACTACGGATTTGTCAGTAAGTCACCCATCTTAACATCAGATCGAAGAATCGAACTTTCACCAAGGTCAAGTCTAACGGCCAGAACTGCCTTCACTAGACTCCATTTCGGAATGCCAATTGGGGATAGGCTATGGAATATCTTGGAAGTGTACTCTCCAACTCTGAAACAGCTTTCCATCTGGATCCGCGATTTCTCCCCTCCCAAGAGCAAATTTCAGTTCCCTCGTCTTATGATCCTGGAAATTACGGTCTCACAGAACCATCGTTACGCTCCTAGAAGCAGAGACTTACTGGAAGCTCTTCAAACACCGAGCTTAGAGGTCTTTTCCCTTAGTGACCAGAACAACTTGAGCATTCCATTTGGTTTATCGTCGTCTTAAAAGCAGTTGCATCTTTCCTATTCCACCAAATTACCATATTGCATTGAGAATTTGTTAAATTTGAAGTCCGTCTATCCAAAACTAGAAGTGTTGAGACTGGATCAGGGAGTGACGTTCGATTTGAAGGACATGGACGAGCTGTTAAGATATCGTCAAGGAGCTTCTCGAAAAGGAGGGATGTCGGGCATCAAAAGATTGGGAATCGATACTAAAAAGATGTCTAGCTTCTCTCAATCTCAATTCAAGAGACTGGTAGAAGATCTCGAGAGAACTCAGTTTAGCGGTAGGGTTTACAAGGTCAAACTTGGTTTTTGAAAAGGTGAGTCTCAGGTCTCAACTCTGGTGCCGAATTTGAGATTTAGAGGGTAGAGCTTTCACTTTTCACTCCCGATGAAGACACGAGAACTCATTCAATCCCTTTTCTCTAGTCTCTTTCACTTGACACAGCTCAATCAGGTCATTGAGGTCTCAGAAGTGTGAGGGGAAGACGAGAGTGTCGCTACTGGAATGACAAGATCTCATTTGGAAAGAAATACAAATCTCAAACCTTCTTTCGTGTTCTTCTCCTTCTAGCCCGTTCTCCGCAAGACTTTCTCTTTCAATTTCTTCCATCCTATCCCACTTTGTCTCGACCCTCTCCATCTCAATCGTTTTCCTCGTCGCTTCCCTCATCGCTACTGAAATCGAACAAACGATAAGCCTTCTGATGCTCAGGCAGCTTTGCCCAAGCCTGATAACCTTCCTCTCCATCTGCAAACTCTTCTCTGAAATAGGTTCCATTTCGAATGGTCTCAACAACTTCTTCCATACTCATATCACCATAGATCCTTTGATGCTGAAAGATGTGGATGTCCGTGTTCTTTTGGTTACCAATTCCGTTTCTCAATAATCTTAAAACCTTCTTGAATTCAGTGCCACCAGGTTGAATCAAACGATAGAACTTCTCGAAACTTTGTCCATCTGGAAGTGGCTTTCTCATTTCTGTCAGATCGATCAGCTTATCCAGTTCCAATCTCAAGGTTTCTCCCGAATGATCCTTGACATTCTTGCTCTCTGTTTCTAATTCCTTGACTGTCTCCGAGCCCAAAATCTCGACCAAAACCTCTAACAAACGAACAGCACTTTCTTTCCAGTAGTGAAGAGAATGCACTTTCATTGTGAAAAAAGGTTCTTGATCTCTGAAAGGGGGAGAAATAACTTGGCACTCTTGATTTGCTTGATAAAGGGCTTGTTTCTGTGCTTTGAAGTAAGAATTGAAGGAAACTTGGGGAATCATGAGATGTTTTTTGAGTGGATTTGCTTGATTAGAAAGAGCTTCTAGTTGTCCTCGATTGCCCTTCATGAAGTGTCTCGAAGCAAATGATACCATTTTGCCACGAGTGTAGGTGTCCAGATCGGTTTTGAGGTGAAGTGACTTTGAAACCAATGACTGAATAAACATCTGGTAGATCTTTTTGCCTTCTACTTCTGAGTACTCGAACTCTGATTGCGCCTTCAGAAGAAGGTCTTCAGCAGTCGGTGCAGGTTCAGGTTTGAGACTCATTCCTAGAGAGGAAGAATAAAGAGATGGATGATATTATAGCTAGTATCAAACTTGGTAAGATTTTGAATCCTGGAAAGGGGTGGGAAGCTAGAACTCACCTTGAAATTCAGATTCGAGCATGATGAAACCGAGTGATGAAGCTGTTGCTACTGAGACTACTTAGTGTGATTAAAGAGTCCGAAAGTTGTAAAGGAGATTGACTTGTAGGGCTTAAAACTTAACCTTTCAGTAGAATGACAAGGTAAGAAGGTGAAGAAGAGAAAGAAGAAATTTTCGCTCGAACAATCGAATCAATCTAAGAGCACCGCTTTCCGCACGAACCTCAATCTGATTTTGATTTTCCTCTCATGCAAGCGCACTCATCGATCTTTGCTTCTTTCATTGAGCAGTTCAAATTTTCAATAGATTAAAAGCGTGGTAGAAATACAAGGAAATCATAATGACAGGATGTTACAATAAAATCGCAATAGATAATAAGTAGAACGAGCAAGAGATGAGCGAAACGGAGATGATGAAAGAAATGAGATATGAAAAAGTTCAAAAGTTCAGAACCAATGGACGAGGAAGGACATCTGGAGAATGAGCACGAAATAATCTCTCTCTCTTTAATCTTCACTACCATCCTCTCCCAATTCCAATTCCAAGTCATCTTCCAACTGTCTCAAGAAACTTTGATCAATCTCACTTCCATCAGTGTCCTGACTAGCAGCTATCATATCTTCTCCATTTTCTTCGTCTCCAAATTCAGAACCAGTCTTGTTTCCATCGCTTTTTCGTCGATCGTCATTCTGATCGGATTCATTACCAGAATGAATCGTTTCACTTTCTTTCAGTTTCGACAGACCAGATCTAGACTTGGCCAACTTCCTTCGTTTGCTAAGAGGAGACTTGTCAGAACTTGACGATCCATTTTCTTCGTCGTTGTCTGTAGAAGCTCCAGATGTCGAACGAGAGTGATTCCCATTGAAGCCACCTGTCGAATTCCTACCTCTCTTGACTGATTTACCTTTCGTTCGACTTCGATTGCTGAAGAAATGATTAGAATTCAACAACAGAATGGGAAGGACAGGATTAGAAAGAGTTCAAGAAAATCTGAAACGCCGACGCATACATTCTACTTCGATTCCACTCACCTTGCATCTGTTGCATATCCACCACCATCTGTGTCTTCGTCGTCGTCGTCATCTGATAAGAAAGCATTGACTTCATCCGCAGCTTCATCCCAAGCGAAGCCAGCCATTCCTTCTCCTTCCCCACTTCCTTCCCCATCATCTTGACCAATTTCATCCTCTCCAATTCTATCCATTTCAAAAGCGAATGGATTTCCAGCTTCTTGTTCAGCAGCTAGAGCAGCCATAATGAGTCTATCTTCAGCTTCTTGAGTAGCTGAGATCAGAGGAGGGTCAGGTAAAGGACTTGGAGTTCTCTTGTTATTCGAGATTTCGAAAGGAATCGGTAAAAGATAATCTTGCTCTGGAATTCTGGTCCAAGAAGCTATCGATTCGTTGAACCAAGTCGGCCAAACCACAGAAATTGATTTATGTCTTTGACCGAGTTTGACCTTTTCTGTTAATTCTTTGGCTGCAACTACGTGAGTGACTGCTTTGTTGAGTTCTAGATAACATTTGGCTCCGAAATCTTCAGCCATTCGCCAGACTTCGGTGCTGTGAGAAGAGGGTTACAAAGATTGACCTGGATGTCAGAAAGTGAAGCTAACTCATAGCTGCAAAGCGAGCTCGAAAGAAGTTGGCGAAAAAAGTAATACTCACTTGACAGGATCAGTCTCTAATGGCCACATCGAAGAGAAGACAATCCCACATCCTCTGAGAACAATCGATTTGAGAGAACCGATGATATCCTCCACTTTCGGTTTCGGTCGCATTGCAGCCTCCAACATTTCTTGTTCCGTCGATTTCGTCTGATTTCCTGTCGTTCGAGAACTCTCTACGCTATCCCATTCAAGATACCACCTCGAGTGAACTTCGAGAAGAATCTGAAGAAAGTAGAACAAAACAAGATTCGAAAGCAGTGAATTGTGAGAAACAGTCGCAAAAGACAGGTGAATTTAGAGATAGAAAGAATAACTATATTGAAACTCACCTTTTCCAGCCGATCCAATTCCCTATCATCATCACTCAGAACAGCTCTGGTAGTAGCTGCGATATCATTGAGATTGACCACCGGAATGACACTCGAATCAGAACTCATAGTATCATCATCGTCTTCATCGTCTTCACCTTCGATTTCCGTATTTTTATCTCCTTCAGTCTCATTTCCGCTTCCAGTCGCAGCTTTCCCATCAGCATCACTTCCACTTTCTCCTTTTGAGTTCTCTTCAGGTTCGACTACTGATTCTTGAGATTTTTCCTTCTCCTTCCCCTTCTCGCTCTGACCTTGAGAAGGATTCGAAACTTCAGTATTCGTACTTCCTTCATTTTTCAACTTCTCGTCTTTAGCCTGTTGCATCCTAGCCAAAGGTCTATTCTCTCTCTGTTCGTTCAGAGCAATCTGTTGAGTTTGAACTTGTTTTGCAGTTTCTGGATCTTGATCCTGGTTTCCAGAATCGATTGAGATTGGGATAGAAGAAGAATCTTCTCCAAGACTCGTCGAGGAAGTTGCAGGAGATGGAAGAGTTGAAGAAGATGAACTTGATGCATCGGAAGACAGCGAGTGATCAGAAGGAGATTGCAAAGATTGAGAAGCTTCGGTTTGAGGGAGAGGAGTTGAAGGTGCACCAGTTGGAGCTTCTGGAACTGGAGGAAGGAAAGCTCCATTGATATCTCCAGTCGCAGGGAAGAAAGAGACTATCCGATAGCAAGATCGAAACGAAGAAAAGAAAGGTGAAGAAACATGTCAGCTTCAAAAAGAGTACTCACAGAAACAATTCTCACAACAACCGTCGAGAAGACTCACAAGGAACCACCTTGACCAAATTAGGACTATACTCCCAAACATCAGCCCTGTCATCAATAGCAACCACCATACTAGTGTCGGCAAACAATCTAGCCAAACTCTTCCTTTGAATACTACCACTTTCATCTCTTGAAAGGATTCGATTCCCAAAGAATTTCCCATCTCTATCTATCAGTTTGCAAACGCAATCTGCATAAGATCTAGTACCCATAGTATAGACATGTAGCTGATACTTTTTCGAAAGGGTTTCCAAGAAGGAATTCAGATGAGGTCTAGGTTTGACATAATACCACATCCCACCTTCTAAAGTTGCTCTTCTGATCTTTGCTTCTACCGAAGGTGATGTTGAATTTGAAGATTGATCCTTATTCTTGGATTTCGAAGATGAATTTGAACTCGAAGTGTTGTCTTTTCCATTAACTTTTTCCTTTCCTTTACCTTTATCTTGCTTCGATTCTTGCTCTTGCTTTTGTTCCTCTTCCTCTTCAAATTTCATTTCTCTACCATCAGCTCCCAGAAAGAACTTTCCGACATCTTTCAAAACCTGATGATTAGGATTGGAAGTGTCATTCATGAATTCACCAACACTTCTATCGACAGTTGCATGGATGATGGTTTGATCCAAATCGATGACTAGAGCCAATTTCCTTTGACCTAATAAATGAGCTGTTGATTCTGTATCTAATCTTTTTGCTTCTTGAGTCGATACTTTGACACCATCTCCATCGTGAGTCATTGGAGCTGAATTGGCTATCTGTTCACTGGAGAAATGAGAGAAGAGAGCGAAAAGGAGAAGTGAAAATGAGTTCCGTGGTTGGATATGAGACCTTGTATGCATAAGAAATTTGGCAGATTGAACATCGACATGCTTGATAAAGACTTGGTTGAGTGGATGTAATGGGACTTTGAAGATCAAAGAGTGATCTTGCTGAACACTTTCACCCCGCTTCTTCCATGGCTGATCTCCTCCAACACGAGGATCCCAAATGGTGTAGAAAGAGTCGATTGGATTGATTCGAGCTTGCTGAGCTTGTTCCGAGTAGGCATACATTCAATTCTGAAGGCTGAGTGTCGTCTGCTCTGCTCTTCTGAGCTTTGCTTTTCGGATTGCCCTCGAATCCATTCAAAGTTGCAATCTCCAGTTCGATTTGATCCCTAGACTATCCTTTCTACTCACTCTGATAGATAGACACCGCATACGCCACACATGTTACCAAAGTTGATTGGATGATGGCAATTGTCAGTCGAGAGTTGCATCCCAATCATTCCAGTGTCATCTCCCAATCCTATATCGAATTCTATCTGACTCGAATCCATTTTTGTGTTGGATGATGATGTGTATATGGGAGATGACTCTACTCTTTTAGAGCATCGATTGGCTTGAAGGAGCAGTGAATCTTGTAGGCTGAATGAGTTGGAGGAGAGATAGAGCAAGCTGCAGTCGATACACTGCTTCAAGCTCCACGTGAAATCTTTTGCTCAGCCACCAATTCTCTTAGATGAAGATAATCTTTCATTTCATGAATATGGATTGCAAAGAGCACAAGTTAGACGCTGACATCGCCAACCACACGCAGCCTCATCGCTGCCTCTCTCTGGCTGCTCAACAGAGAGACCGCCTCAGGTCAACTCGAGCTGCTGTTTTCCTCTCATTCTTCCTCCATTCCATCCCAGGAACGAGTGCTTTTTTTATCATCTCTGGATATGGAACGCGTGTTGATTGAGATGCGCAGGAGGCTTGCCGTTCTCATCGAATGAGAATCGAACGATCGTTGTTCGAATTGCTATGACCTGATGGAGCATTCGTTCCCTTTTCAATCTTCTCTCTCGACCACAACAATCCTATTTCTTCAAAACATAATGGCTGGACAGCCATTCCAGACCATCATCAACTACTTTACGACAAACCACTCTCAATTATCCTCAAACATGAAACCAACCATCGCTCTAGGATTAGAATCATCACATCCGACTTCAATCTTTCAATCAAGGTCTTTTCTCTTGATCTCTCTATCTCTGGCAGTTCTATTTCTATTCAAGTCTCATCAATCATCCAAGAAATCAAAATCTAAGACTGGTCTATCTCCACTAGGAGGACCTAAACGAGAGTCTTGGTTAACAGGCAATCGACTGGTTGGAAAGAATCTCGCTCCAGGAGCTCAAATGACTGAATACATGAAGGAATTTGGTCATGTCTGGATCTATCCTGATGGTTTTGGTAGTCAGAGATTGTACATCTCGGATTACAAAGCTTTGAATGCTGTCCTTGGAGATAGTGAGTAATTATAGCTTTTTTCTTGAATCTCGTGTGTCGAACCCCCTTGTCTTTGCATTTTGGCTCATGCTTTTCCTTTCCTCTCCTCGATCTCCTTTCGACTTTTTTTTCTTGGACACGAACAGTCAATAACTTTGAAGCAGTTCGTCTCGATGCTGACAAGGCCCTCTTGCCCTTTGAAGCTT
Organism: Golubevia pallescens; assembly: GCA_001599655.1. Taxonomy (NCBI): domain Eukaryota; kingdom Fungi; phylum Basidiomycota; class Exobasidiomycetes; order Golubeviales; family Golubeviaceae; genus Golubevia; species Golubevia pallescens. The sequence continues at coordinate 223,492 of BCHO01000014.1, forward strand.
GAAGACGAGGTCGAGTTTGCTGACATATCCTTTCCCCCCTGTGCTTCGATCTCTCCTCGGTGTACTCGCTCCCCTTTGATCAGGATGCTATCAGACAAGAAGCCATGAAGTTCACAGTAGGAGATGGAATCATCACTAGATTTGGAGGAGGTGAGTGTTCCAGGTTGCTCGGACGTCCCTCCCCTTCCCCTTTTTTCTCCTGACTTTCTAGTTTTGACTCTCACTAACTCACGAACATCTTGTTCTTTCTCCTCAACTTTTCAAGAACATAAACAACAACGAAAGATCTTAGGGCCAGCCTTCTCAGCTGGACAATTGAAAGCTCTAGCTCCAGTTTTCCTAACAGCAGCGAAAGATCTAGCAGACAAGGTTGAATCAATCATGAACAACGGAGGTGAATCAGAATGGACAAAGAATCCAAACAAACCGATCGTAGACATGGTTCAATGGTTTAATTGCGCTTCTCTGAATGTGATTGGTTTGGCAGGCTTTGGAGTCGATTTCGAAGCTCTCACGAATGGAGACGAGAATCATCAACTCGCAAGAGGCTTCAAGAGGATTGTAGAAAGTACGCTTGGTGATGCAAACTCTGGCTTCTTTGCCTTGCTACTGTTCTCTATTATGTATCCGAAGGCTTTTAGTTGGAGAGTGATTGAAAGGAATAGAGTCATTTGGAAACAGAATAAATGTGAGTGATCTGAGAAAAGATCTTCTTTTTACCTCGATGTCTTACTAGAACCAATCTCTACTTGCTTCTTTCACTACTCTTTTCAGTAATGGCAAAAGTCACTGATGAATTAGTTAGGACCAAATCGGAAGAGATCAAAAAGGAAATGGACATGGAGAAGAACAATCATTCGAAATCTGAAATCTTTAGTGGCAAGAAGGATTTACTTCATTTGTTACTTAAATCTAACATGGATCCAAGTTTGAAACCTTCTGAAAGGATGAGTCAGGAACTTTGTAGAAGTCAGATTCAATTCTTCTTATGTGAGTTCTTCGAAAATAAAGACCAATCTTTAGACGCTGGAAGCAAATTCTTTTGGATTCTTCTCGTAACTTCTATGTATGCTGACTGGGATAATAACGATCTATTCTTCCAAATCTTTCTCCTCTCTTCAGTCGCAGGTCAGTCACAATTTCGCCAATCTATCGCTGTCTTTCGTCATCAAGGAAATTATCGCTGACTCGCATCTCTACCCCAAATTGTCTCATCTTTATCTCCCTAATCGCACCTCACAGGACATGAAACTTCAGGTGAGTTGATGATCTTTCGAAAAGTCTATCTTTTTCCACTCTCTATCGTTCCTAATCCTAATTTTGTTCTCATCTTTCTCCCTTCATCTTCCAGCAACTACCTCAACTTGGACACTTCATTATCTCTCAATTCATCAAGAAGTCCAAACTTCTCTTCGAAATCATATCTTGGCGAATCTAGACGTCCTACGTTCGGATCTAGAAGCTCCAGAGGGCAAAGTCATCGACAATGTCATTTTGGAAACTTTGAGATTGGTGCTACCTGTTCCTTATAGTGAAAGGATCAATGTTGGAGAGGATCTCAATATTCCTTTGAGTGAACCTGTGGTGGGAAGAGGTGGAGAGAAGATTAGCTCGGTTAGGGTTCCGAAGGGTGAGTAGAATCGAATTTGGATTCGTGAAGTGGGAGTGGGAGACGCGAGATTGTGAGACTTTTTTGCTGATGCCCCCTCTTTTTTCTTGCTTTTCGGTGATCTCTTTTATGAAGGAATGGGAATCGTTCTTGGTCTACAACAAGGTGAGTTCAAACAAGAAGAAAGTGCCACTGCAAAAGCTTTCTCTTTGCTGACTTCGTTTCTCTCTCTCTTTCTCCCGCTCATGGCTAGCCAATCTCGACGAAAGACTCTTTGGACCTGAGCCTGAAGAATGGAGGTGAGAATTGAAGAGGGCAGATGTAGAACAAAGTCGAAGAGAAGCAAGTCTCGAATCCTCACGCTTGACCTTTCTCACTTTCTTTCAGACCTTCTCGATGGGAAAATCTACCGGAAGCCCATGCCAAAGCTAACATGCCAGCCTACGGACTCTACTCTTTCCTAGGTGGACCAAAGGTTTGGTTAGTACTTCCTCGAGATGAGATCCAAAATGTAAAAGAAATCTCGAATGTTACTGGCTTCGTGTTGACATTCTGCATCTCTGTCCGTCCTTGTCTAATTTCCTCTCCTCCTCATCCTTCCAACACAGCATCGGAAACAGATTTGCAATCCAAGAAATGAGAGCCTTCATGATTGAACTTTTGAGTAGGTTCAAGTTTGAACCAGACACGAGCATCAAGATTCGAGCTCAATATGCAATCGTGACGAAGCCTGTCGTCGATCTCCCATCCAGCAACAGCAATGAGGCTCCAAAGTCGAAAGCTGGAATGCCTCTGAGAGTCAGTAGGATTTGATTTGGGTCTTGTAGAATATGTACGATGCTTCAGTGATGCAAGGCCAGGACTTGTGCGTGTGTTTTCTTTTTCTGTTGATTTCTTAGCCTTTTGTTTGTTTCTGTGACTGAACGATGTTATGAAATGCCGATAAGAAAAGTCGAGGAGAAGAAGAGGAGACAATGGAGAGGAAAGAGGGAAAGGAAGAAGACGCAGTTTCCTGTTTGCTGATGACCGAGTAGAGATGGAAAGATTGAATGCTTCCCCTGCTTCCAATCCCAATCCAAATGGTAGCCTTGATCCAAGACAAGTTTCCAACCCAATCTCAACGAACAGCAATCTTTCATCAAACGCAACGAACCCGACGAGTGCATTTACTGGATCCAATCCAAACTTGAATCTTCAGCAGCAACCATCGATTGCCAGACCTGCTTCAAATCAACAATTCTTCTCTTCTAATCAACAACCGATTGCTTCCAGTAGCAAAAACACTTTGGAATCGTTGCAAAGGAATGGGAATAATCCGAATGGAATCCACAATGGCAGACCTACTGCTGGTGGACAGAGCTTTGCTCGAATTGGAAATGTGAATCAGAATCGCAATCTAGTCTTGAATCGACCGCAGAGTCAGTTGGATGAGAATCAGAGAATCAAATTTCAGATTCATTCAAAGTGAGTAGATCGATTGGAAATGGAACTTGGAGTGGGGAGATTGCAAAGACAAAGAGAGAGCAACAAAAATAGCAAGGCAAGGGAAAGCAATTCTTTAATCAGCCTTCTCTCTCTCATTACTTATCGTTTGATTACTATGAACATGTATTTTTGGCATCTCCCTCGATCTTTGTCCAACAAGACGTCGAGCTTGCATCTGTCTCCTTCTACTTCATCTCTCTCACCCAACTCCTCCTTTCCCTTTCCTTCTCAGTTTCTCCTCTGCCCTGCGTTCAGATCATTCCAAAATCTTATCTCCAGACTATCAAACTCCATTCACAGGAGTGGTCGATGCCTTGTCGAGATTGCTTCCCTATCACGTCTACGACCTCGCAGAAGAAGAACTGTTATGGGCAATCGAACAACCCGTAGTTCCTCAAGAATGGTGCGATCCAGAAAGAGAGAAACAAGCAGAAAAGGAATTTATAGAAAATTTCGGAGATGGAGATGGATTGAGAGAATTCTTGAAAGAGGAGGAGAAGGAGGAGAAAGATCGACGGAAGAAGAGGAAAAGAGAATCTCAAGTAAAGGATGAAGAAGAGGAGGAAGATTTCTTCAAATCTTTGGGATGGTCATCTAAAGAAAAAGGGAAAGGGAAAGAGAGACAAATCGATCTAGAAGAAGACGAGCAGGCGAAGATCAAATTGGAGAAGGAAGAAGATCAAACTCAAGATTCAGGAATAGACGACGAAGAATTTTCGATTCCAGGTTCAGATTATCATCCATATCCACTTTCTCTAGCTCTTTCTTTCCATTCAAGACATTCCAAGCTCTCTGATCGATTGAGAGATTTACAGAGAAAATCTCAAACTTCCCATTTAGACTCTAGATTCCAAGACGTTTCCTTAGTTCAATTGGAAAGGTTAGCATTACAAAAAGATAAGGATCTGTACGCTGAAAGAGTCAATGAATTGAAGGAGTTGAAATTGGAAGCCTTGAAATTAGGAATCAAGACCCCTGGTCAACAACCACCGATACAACCAGGTTATTCTCAATCTCCATCTTCATCTCAATCTCAGAGACCTTCACCTACTGTTCAGAGTTGGAATGGTTCTCCTCAACAACAAGCTACGGGAAACCAAGCAGCTCAGACGAATCAACAGATCAGAAATCCAAATTATACCAACAATCAAGTTCATCAGAATCCAACTTCGCAGAATAGATCCAATCTACCTCAATCTCAACCTTCTTCTTCGAATCAAACTCAATCCCAATCTCAAAACCCTTCCAATCCTTCTTCTTCTTCTCAAAAACCCGGGTCTGGATCTGGATCTGGAAATTCCATTCCATCTCATCCAATTCCTTTACAAATCCCAATCACTCATCTCTCTAGATTGACGAATTTAGGTATAGTTCCAATCCCTTTGCCTCATTTAATCCCCATTTTACCCAAATTACAAAGTGGGGAAAGATTGGAAATTGGGGAAAGTACTAGAGCTAGAAACCCTCCTTCTGATCAAGAACATGCAGCTATGCTTTTGGGAATCACTGAGAGAGAGAATTCCGATGGTCTTGGGAATACTCAAATGTTGAACATTAGCGTAGTTTTGACTAAGTTTGATCCCAAACAATTGTCTGGATTGGCGGGGTTGATGCAGGAACTTCAGGATGGGAATAAAGGGAATGCTAATAGAGGTGGTCAGAAATGAGGAAAGAAAAATAAGAGGTGGTTTGATGGGATGCTAGGAACTTGAGGGAGAAGGAGATAGAACTCGAAATGAGAAACTCAAACGTCTGAATTTTCCAGTCGATGAGAGAAACATCTCTCTGGTTTCCATTCCTTGGTCTCTTTGTTACTCATGCTGTAATTGTATTCTAGATCGAAATCAAGCCAATAATCGAACATGATCGCAAGATTGACGGACATTAACCGCCTCTTTTCTCGAACGCTGCAAGACGACAGCACTCGAAGCTTCTAACCTCTTTTCATTCATCATTTATAAAATCATTCTCAGCGCCTTTCTTCGATCCTTCAGAAAGCCTGTCCGTTCCTCTGGAGACGAACACAGCCAGAGATTCTTCCCTTTCGAATTCGCTCGCTCTCATCTGCTACTCTCCATTTTTCTTCGAACAAAGTCGTGATATGCGGCAACTTTCTTATCTTCTGACCTCTTTAATTTCCTTTTGGTGTCTTTTCGTCAGGCTTATCCAGAGCAAATCGGATGAGATAGGGGCTAATGCTCGAGAAGATCGAAGATTGCTTTTGAAGAGATTTTTCGCCTCATGCACTTCTTCTCTCCAACCAACCACACAACCAAACACTTAATCAGAATCCTCGAGAATGACATCCAAGATCAAGATTCTTCCATTAGACGTTCTTCTCCTCATCATTGACTATCTAGATTCCCCCACAATGATGGATTGCAGACAGGTTTCTCGTAGTTGGCTGGATGTCGTGGATGGGAATCGATCGTTGTGGAACTACTTTCAAGTCAAAAATAAAGATCCAATCCATCTCTTATCTATGCTCAAGTTGTTTGCTCAGAGGTCCGGCGATACCATCAAAGCGTTTCACCTAGATCAAAAACCTAGAGAGAGTTTTCTCAAATCAGAGGAGCTACCTGATCAAGTCGAGGCAGAGGCGATGGGGATTTTAGAGGTTCTGTTGAGATCGAAAGATTCGCTCAAAGCCTGGTATTCGATTCTCTTCGGATGGGATTCAATCTATCAATCTATCTTCTTCGTCAACCTTTCGGAGTTCAAGAACCTCAAGGCATTCAGTGAAGACGGTATACTCGTTCTTCACCCAGGCATTTGGACACTTACCAATGAAGATAAAGCAAATCACCAACGTCAATCCAACAAGTACCTCGTCTCGTCCAGACCATTCCCGAATCCTTCCCTCAATACACTAAGGAGATCTCTTTCGCTTGGGATGGGACCGCTCTTAAAAGATTCTGCTCTCACTCTGAAACATTTGAAGCTTGATTGGAGGAATTTTACCCAGTCAAATGTCATCTTCCCAGCTTTAGAACTGATGGAATTGTTTAGAATTAAGAGTTCAATACCAGAGGAAAGGTTCTATCCAAACCTAATATCGTTGGTTCTTACTTTAGATGCGGACAAGAAGAAATTCACTTTTCCAGATCATCTTCCGTCTTCTCTCAAAGCAATCTATTTGGAAACGCCTCTTGATGAACCTAGAGGAAGAGCTTTTACTAGAGGTAGTTTCAATATCTTCAAGAAGTTCTACCCGAACTTGATTCGTCTAGAGTTGGGTTCAGGGATAGAGTTCTACCCAGACGAGCTTTTGAAGATGTTGAAGGCACGTAAGGCTGCCGAGAAAAAGGGAGTCGAAGTAGATGGAATCGAGATGAAATCGATCGAAAAGCTTACCATGGATTTGACTCAATTCGATGAGACGGCTCTTGCGAAGTTTAGAGAGTTGGTCCCAAAGGTGGTAAACACCAGGAGGGGATGAGTAGAATCGTGAGTATAACGTGAATCAATTGATTGTTTGGCTTCCTGATATTCCAGATGCACTCTAACGAACCAAAGCTTTGCTCCTTTCGACCTTCTTCTCGGTCCCAATCTCCTTCACCAGGTCCATCAATGGATACGAAGTCTTTGCAGAACCAAATGTAGGCAAGATTCCACACTTCTCGAACAACAATCTTCGAACCATTCTCTCGAGCACCAACTATTCCAAGCAAGACTGAAGGGAGAAAGAAATGAGAGCCAAGGAAAATGAGCTGAATCAAAGGGAGGGTGAATCGAGTTGGAAAGAGTTAACTGTTTGATGCTATCGAGAAAAATTTTAATCGACGACATTGTGAGCGTTGGACAAAATCTCTTTGTCGACGTCGAGTACAAAGTCGATCAAACGACGAATCAGAGCTCAGACAGTCACAAAATATCACGAGCTTTAGTGATTTTGCCGATAATGTTGCAGATACATCAGAAACGATTTGAAAACCTCAGAGGGGTCATTCTGTGAGAGAGACTGAAGAAAGACGAAAAAGAAGGAATTGAAAATCATTGCCATGTTGTTCTATGCCCAATTTCTTCTCCTAGCTTGAGCGGGTGAGAAAATCGAATCTCTTATCACATTATCTCTATCCCAAGACTTCATCCAAGTTCAATCTGATTCCAGGTCCTTGAGTCGATGATAGATGGACTTGCTTGATGATTGAACGAGCTGAGCGAGAGAGATGAAATTTCATGTGATGCAAAAAGCAACGAACAGATAGAAAGATGTCAGTAATCAAGATTCCACCTCATCAGAGTGTCCGTCAATCTTAGGTTGGACGACTGAAGCATTTCACAAAGCCTTATCTTTGAATCCAACTCACCTTTCTTCAATTGACTAGGACTTTTCTTCGCCATCAAACTACTTTCATTAAAGTGTTTAACCTGTTGAATCCCAGTATTTCCAGGTTGATTACCTGTATTCTGTCCCATTCCCGATCCAACTCTCTCCACAACAGCTTCCAAAACCGCCTTAACATTCCTCTTCAAATCCAAATTATCGAAATCCAATCTCCCACATTTCCCTCTAACTACACCATTTCTATCCCCTCTCCAATCCATAGATCCTTTTGCATCTCTAATACTAATTTCGAATTCTTTAGAATTACTAGCGACAGTACCTCTTTTAACAGAAGGCATCAACCCTTTTGGACCTAAAGATCTAGCCAAAGTTTTAGAAACTAAAGGTAGGATTGAAGAAGTAGATAAGACTTTGGTGAAATTGGATGAAAATCTATTGGAGGAAATTGAGGAAATTAGAGATTGACCTCCTATTGTGATGGTTGTTTGAGAGGGATCAATTGTTGAAGAGGAAGATGTTGAAGGAGATGTTGATGAGGAAGAGGAGGATTCAGAATTGAAGTTGGTGTTAACATTAATTCCTAATTCAGAAGAAATCTTGAGAATCTCATTGTAGGTTTCAGAACCTTCTTCACAGAAAATGACTATGTGTTCCCCTTTGGTTCTTGGATCTTTTGGTAAGGATAATCTACCTCTTAGGGCATTGGATTGATGAGATGAGACTGTTGTTACGATATGGAGTTCGTAGGATTGTAGAGGTCTTGAAATTGAATGTGCCTGGAAAGTAGGAGGAGAGGAAGACAATGAGCGTAAGAAGAGGGAAAGAAGTGAGCTCGAGGAAGATTAAAGAGAGAAGATCAATAAAAACCAAAGTCTCCGTTTGGGGACTGATTGACAGATCTCAGCATGCTGAAGTTGACTACTACCTCATGCCAAAGTGATCACGGCGAAGTTCGTTCGACAGGGAATCGTCTGAGGATCATCCGTAGCTCTTCTTCTCTTCTTCTTGGAGAGGAGGAGACAAGTACAGAGGAGCTTCTTGCCCAGTCCCTTGACACTCTCTTAGGCCAAGAGCTGTCTTGATGAACAGACTACATTTCAGTATCTTAATTGAGGAGATAAGAGAGAGAGAGAGAGAGAGAGTCGCACTGAACTCTGCTGGAATCAATGTCTTCCTTCATCCTCCATCTCTCACACTGTTTCTTCCCATTCTCTTTGCGATGATTCTCAGCTGTCTGTCTATCTCTTCATTGCCTTATCCTAGTGATATCTATCTCAATTCCACTTCAACTCGATACTCACCTTCAGAACATTCCCAGCATCCTCGATGCTCAATTCCTCATCTTTCTTTTCCTGTTCTCTCTTTTCTTCCCTCTGTTTCTTGGTCATTGCCAACACTCCCGTCTGAGCATTCGGATCGGTTACACCTTTGCTACTCAATCTAACGAATCTCTTTTCATCCAATAGTTTCTGTCTCCTAGCTTTCCTGAGAGCGTCCTTTCCTCTTCCTGGAGGAGACTTTGCATTTGAAGGACGAGAGACGCTGAACTGACGACTGATGGGCAGCGAGATTGAAGATCGAGATAGGATTGAAGTTAGATGATGAGAAGTAGAAGAAGAAGGTCGTAGAAGTAGTAACGTCATGATTTGATGAAGAAGTAGATTAGAAGATGAAGATGGAAGAGGAAGAAGATCAGAAAGTCAGCGGACTGAATTTGGCAGTGGTGTTTCGAGTTTGCCTGCCTAGCACCTACAACATCATCATCCATCCCTTATCTTCTCCTCATTCTATCACTTCTAATCTTCTCATATGCTGACACCTCAAGTGTATGGCAGAAGAGCCAGAGAGAGAGAAAGGCAGAGACAGAAGTCGATGACTCCAATCCTCAAACATTCTAACAAGAGTGACAAGGATTGGCTCCCCTCTGATTCCGCTACTTCATCCGAGACAAGCGATGTTGAATTTCAAGAGAATCATCAATCCACTCCAAAACAATTCAAATCCACTTCAAATTCAAGAAGGACTTTGTTGGTGGAAGAAGGAGGAGATCGAGAGAGAACTCCACTGGCTCTCAAGAGTTCAAGCTCTAATCGTCAATTCTCATCAACTTCGAACGTTAACGACAAGTTGAAATCCAAATCAATAGATTCTGTCTCTAGGAAATTGGTTTATGGAGATCAGCAGAGTGGAGAGATTGGTTTGTTGCTCTCAAACAAGGCAAAGGATAAAGAGAGAGATGATGATAGAGATCCTCCTATCAAGATCAACAAGATCAATAAATCAAAAACGAAGAAATTGGATAGAGGAAAAGAAAACATTCCTCCAAAATCATCCTCTTCCTCTGTTAGCAATTCGTCAGATGTCGATTACTTCTCTGCAACTTCGAACTCAAACTCCAACACTTCTTCTAGATCCTCTTCTAGAAACGTGTCTCCTGTTAGGAATCAACGTCAGAGTATAGGAAGATCTATCAGTAATACTTCGGTCGAGGAACAGACACGTGTAAGGAGGGTTGAAGATGAGGAAATGGAATCAAAGGGTAGACCTTCAAGAAGATTGACGGCTAAAAAGATCAACTATAGAGAACCTGCAGAGGATGAAATCGGTAGAAGACCGAGTCCTGTAAAGTCAAAGTCGGAATCAAAGTCGGAAAGTAAGAAGAAAGAAGTTACGCAAAGAGATATGTTGGATAAAGAAGGAGAGAAGGAAGTGAAACCTGGTAGAGATGATGAGAATAGCGACTCTATGTCGATCAAGAAGCAAAAGAAGGATGGAAACAAAGAGAGTCATTCAAGGAAATCATCATCTTCTAGTCATCTGTTAGATCGAAATACCGATGGAGAAGAGGAAGGAGACGAATTCGACGCCAGTCCTCGAAAATCAACCAAACCTTTTTCTGGTGGTCGTACTTCATCTTTTTCAAGTCATCAACTTCAAAACCATTCTAGAATATCCTCAATCTCTCAATCTAGGTCCTCAAGTTCTCAGTCCAGACCTTCAATGTCGATCCAACACACCAAACATTCGGACCCAGGTCTGGAAGAATGGAATGATGATTCTGAAGATGAATTGGATTTGATTGGTCCTCCTTCTTCTTCATCATCATCTGATTCTTGGAAAGATTCGACCTCTGGCGAGAAAAGGAAGAGCTCGGGAATGGGATTGACAGAAAAAGTTAGGAAGGAGAAGGATGAGATTCAAAGAATTGAGAAGGGAATCAAATCGATGAATCTGACTCTCTCAGGCAAACCTTCCAGAACATCATCATCAACAACTTCAAGACTCTCTTCCAAGCCTTCGACTTCTACCAACAAAATAAGTAAATCACTAGACAAGCTTTTGACTACTTGTCATCCACCTCAAGAAACTCCCTTAGATTTCGAAGAGACTCTCAACAATCTATTACAATCCGAAAATCATCAAGGAAAAGTAGGAAAAGTCATCAAGATTGGTGAAGCGAGTTATAGTGAAGTTTACACGATTGAATTTCAGGGAGATGAAGATAAAGTAGAAATGACCAAAGGGAAAAGGTGGAAAGTTGGTCAATCAGTTTTAAAGATTATACCCATTTTGAACCCTTCGAATTCGAATGGAAAGAAATTTGAACAGAATGATGATGAAGAGAAACCTGAAGAATCTGAAATGAAAGATGTCATCAAAGAGATTTCGATAGCTAAAGAATTAGGATTGAAAGAAGATGAAGATGAATGGACAGGGTTTGGTGGTTTCAGAGGGTGAGTTTCTCAGGCTTTTATCCCTCGAAAAGTATCATCAAGGAAAGATCACTGACTCTCATGCTGTCTCTGTTTCTCCTTCTCAGTGCACATCTAGTTCAAGGTTCCTACCCAACAAAGCTCATGAAAACCTGGAAGAAATATTCTTCAACCTATTTAAAATTAGCCATCAATCCATCTCCATCCAAATTCTCATCTGATCAACTCTTTCTCATACTTCATTTACCTTTTGGAGGTAAAGATTTGGAAAATATCAAATTGAACTCTTGGATTGATTCAGCTAGTATCTTTTGGTTGACTTGTAAAACTTTGATGAATGCTGAAAAGAATTGGAGTTTCGAACATAGAGATTTACATTGGGGAAATTTATTGGTTCATTTTAAAGAAGACCAGAAAGTTGGGAGAAGAGGTAGTGATGAAGAAAAGAAAAGGAAACATTTAGTTGGATCTCCAATTAAGAAAATTGGGACTTCTTTCAAAAATGGTAGGAATTTGAAATCTCCGGTTAAATCTTCAACTTTACTTAAGAAGTTCAATGGAAATGTTTCTTCGAAAGGTCTCGATCAGGATTTTGAATCATCATTCGGTTCAATCAATCATCAAGCTCCCATGACTATCAAAGATTTGTCAAATCCAGGAATTTCGAGGATTAATGTTAATCTCATTGATTTCTCATTGAGTAGAATGGAATGTAATGGGAAAATCATTAGAAACGATTTTGAAGATCCTTGTTTGTTTCAAGGTAAAGGGGATGAACAATTTCAAGTTTATAGAGACATGAAAACTCTGGTTGATGATGATTGGAAAGGATTTCATCCTATTACTAATGTTTTGGTGAGTGGTTTGGTCGAGTTTCAACTTGAATGGGTGATATTCTTCTTTATAAAGTTTGACGACTAACCTTTCCCTTTCGTTCTCCTCACCTTACTCTTCGTAGTGGTTACATTATCTCACTTCTAAATTGATTCATTCAAAAGGTTTACGTTCACCTTCTTCTGCTTCGTCGACAACATCGAAAGTCGATCTGGACTTGGAGAAGAAAGCTTATAGATCTCTGATTTCAGTACGAAAAGTCATGGGAGAAGGTATCAAGTTCTTATTGGATTCCAAGAGAGAAAATGCATCTGACCAGTCTTTAGACGAAGAGGTGAACAAAGTCTTGAATAGCGCTGAGGAAATTTGGAAATGGGCAGAGAAGAAATCTTGGTGGAACTAGGGTTGAGGCCAAGACAATTCAAAAGCTTCTGTTCAAATTTGTTCTGTTCCCTTTGTTCATTCGTCCATGATCGTATTTTATATCTCATCTGTCGTCAGCCGAACTTTCAATCTATTGCTTGTAATATTATCTATCTTCGATTTCGACATGGAAACCTTTGTATCATTTGTATTCCAACTAGACTTCAGGAACGAATCACATTTGACAGATCAAACTTAATCTCCCGACTTCGTTCATTGAGTTCTTTCTTTGGTACGGGAGCTTGATGTCCATTTTCTCCAGCCTCATCGCAGTCGAAGTATCGAAGAAGGTTCTCAGCTTTCTTGATCCTTCTCCGGATCAAACTTCCATTCCGTTTGATTTGGATGAAGTAAAAGGAAACACGCTAACAATCTCGTCAGCATCAGCAGCCTCTGCAGTACGTACTGCAAGAAGCAGCAAAAAGACAAACGCGAGGCAAGAACCGAACTGGTTGATACTCACTGAACGCAATCTTCATCTCACCGTCACCCAAAGCAGTTCTGGAATCTGCGATTCTTGGAACTAGCTCTTCAAGTTTCGAGAGTGAAGCAGCACCTAATTTGCTGAGGTCTAGACTCAGATTCTCGATAGGTGACATCTCAATTCCATCCACCTCTAAACCTTTCTTTGCCGCCAGCTTACGAGCCTTGACCATTTTGATAACTTCGTCAGCGTAGAATCCCACCCCAACGTCAATGATGAGATCTCTCAATCTAGGATAACTCTTCTTGAGAGCGTCTAAACCTCCTCGTTGGAGGGCAGGGCCACTGTCGCTAGAAGCCGCTCTCAACCAAATTCCGTCCAGAGATTGAGGAAAGTTCCAGACAATCAAAGGTTTCGGAACAGCCTCGAGAGTTAGAACTAATGACTTGAGACTAGGACAATTCCAATTTGGAAAGAGATCGCTCTTGTAGTCCAAAATGTTGAGAATTAGCAGTTCGGGAAAGAACAGCGTCGTGTTGGTTGTTGGGTGAGGAGTTGCCAAATGGAGTACGTCGTCTTGGGAGGCTACCAGCAAATTCTCTTGAGCTTCCAGCGAAAATTTAGGGTGAAGCCGAATTTGGATCAAAGGAGTAGAAGTGGTTGGGCGATCCGCTATGGGTATCACCATTCGGTTTCTCTCGATCATCCGAACTGGAAGAGTAGGAACATTGTTGGATTGGAGGCCGAACGATTGAAGATGCCGAAATTGAAGTGACTGCTCCAAAAAAAACTTTGAAAATTTTACCATCGTATTCATCAGATGCGAAGAATAGAGTTTGGAGTGAATCTTTGGACTTGAGGAGAATCTCTAATAAACCTTTCGACTTCTTCTTTGCTTCCCGAGCGAAGACAGCGCCATACAGGGCTGACTTCTTCCTTGGTCCTTGAGTAGCGTGAAATACTTTGAGTCGATGATCCGATCTGATTGCGAAGAGGTTGAGCATATTGAGGCTGCATTCTTGATTTGTGATGTAGAAGTAGTCCCACAGAAATCGATTCCCATCCACCACGTCGAGCCAAGTCTTGCAAACTTCCCTGCAGTTCATGAGAGTTACTGAATCTAGATAGTCGACGATCATCAATACTACGTCTGAAGGAAGGATCTTGATCCTTGAAGGCATCGTTTGAAGATTCGAAATTGTTGATTGATTGAGTGGTTGGTAGGAGAGAAGAAAGTGCATGAGGTGAAATCTCTTCAAAAGGCGATCCTCGATCTTGTCGAGCATTAGCCCCTAGATTCTCGCATTTTCTGTTTCATCTGTTTTTCTGCAATGCACAAGATTCTAGACAGAATTTCACAACGATCCAGCTGACCGAGTGAGATTCGACGTTTTTCGAGAAGCGCAAATGTGAGCAGTGGAAAGAGTGTTGCTTTCTGACCGCCTCCGACTTTGGATCACTACTCTTGCCTGGCTCTATGACAAAACCAAAGGATTTATCATCTCAGATGTGAAATGGCTGAGCCAATGCCACTGCGTAAGCCCACCAACTCTTTGATTGTCTCTGATCGACCTCTTTGTAGTCCCAAGTCATATCTCTAGATCGCTTTGAATCATCAGAATCGTTTGTTCAGGATTTTCCTCTCTCAAGTGATCGTTTAGTCACCATAGACGAAGACTGGTGGCCGAGAAGAGCTCGCCATTCACACTTTGGGTCGCTGGAAAGAGATCTTCAAGTTTGAGGTTTCAGAGTCCGAAGCCTCTTCAAACTCTTTCGTTACGGCAAGCAGACTACAGCTTATCTTAGTTTCAGCCAGAATCCAATTTCTTTCTCTCTTTTCATTGAACTTTCACGAGAATCATAAAAGCCTGCCATCTTGAAGTCTCTCTTCCAATCCTCCTAAGATCCAGCTCGGTAGTGCTAGTTCTGAGGATGAAAAGACCAAGGCAAAAAGACAGGACTCAGTCAAAAGAAACTATAGATCGAACTCATTGAACGTCACGAGCTTTTGATACACTCACGTTTGAAGAATCCAATCAACAGTCGACTACGAGCTCTTTCGGAGCAATCCCAGCGTCTACTACTTCCGGAACCAACTTTTGGAGCTGTGAAAGTTGAGCAGGTTGCAATCTCTTGAAATCCAAAGTCAAAATCTTGATGGGCTTCAATCTCACTCCTTCCACCTCGATTCCCTTTCTGAAAGCCTCCTTTCGAGCTTGTACCACGCTTATGACTTCGGCTGGGTGGAATGTAACGTTCGAGTCAAATCTCAGCTTTTCAACTTTTGGATAGTATTTCTTCAAACTACTCATTCCTCTTTTACTGAAGCTTGCCATCATTGACCGAGGAGCTACCAGCCAGATTTCTTCAACGGAAGACGGAAAGTGATTGACGAGATTTGAGGGTTCCCCCGAAAACCCTCCAAGTCCAACAGAAAGAAGCTTTAAGTTTGGAGAGCTCCATTCCTTATCAAACTCGTTGTCGTAATCGATCAGCTCTAGAATTCGAAGTCTTGGAAAGTTTGCCACCCTCATCCGAGTGAGAAAAAAGACATTGAGCTTGAGGTGCACTAACGTCGATGTTGATGCTTCCAATACACTCGTAAACTGGAGGTGGACTCGGAAGCTCAACACGAATTTAAGTAGAGAAGGCAGAGAATCATTTGGCAAAGAGTTTTGATCTGTACTTTGATGCGTTCTAAACCTAGATGAAATCTTTAAACCTGAATGATTCAGCCCACAGAACGACTTGAGGTTTTGAAACTTGTGTAGGTGGTGAAGGAATAGAGAAATGAACTCGTAATCCGACCTGTCTGATTGATTAGACCAGACTCTGAGTGATCTGTTCGATGTAAGCAGTGTTTGAATGATTTGAGCTGATGCCTCTGACTTCTTCTCCTTCTCCAAAGGCTTCGCGGAAGAATCAACATGGATTTCGAATGCTTTAATGTTATGATTTGACTTAGATGAAAAGACTTTGAGCATCTTCATGGTTGTCGGTCTGTGGCTCTCTTTAGGATCGTAGAAGTAATCCCACAACGACCTGTTCCCATCCTCGACGTCTAACCAATCTTTGCAAACCTCTCTGCAGTTCATCATTGTAGGAGAATCCAGATAGTCGATGATGAGAAGTAGAACGTCTGATGGAAGGATCTTGACTCTTGAAGGCATGATTTGATGTGATATGGTTCGAGAAGAAGAAGAAAGTTGTTCATTCTTCCTTCTGACCACAACGACCATCATCGAATCTCATCAAAGATGAGTGAGCCAACCTCGAATGCAGCATCAACATCAACTCCAGCACCACCACCAGCTGAACCAGCTCCAGCAGGTCAAGAAGAGCTCAACGAAGATGGAACTCCTCTGTCTGACAATCAGAAAAAGAAGAGAGCCAAAAAGGCCGAAGCTGAAAGATTAAAGGCTGAAAAGGCTGCAAAGTTGGCTGCTGACAAGAAAGCAAAGGAAGCTAGCGAAGTCGTAAGTGCTTGGAACCAAGGCTGTATTGCAGGAGAAGGTGGTAGAGATTTGGAAAGAAGTTAGAAGAAAGCAAGGAAAGAGATAGTCGAGCAAAGTGTCTCAATCTTCTATCTCTCTGTCTTCTACCCAACAGGATTTCGCTTCTCAAAACTATGGAGATCTTCCAATGAATCGCTCTCAGGAAAGAACAGGTGAGCAGATTCGATTTGATCTTTATCTTGATTGATCCAGTGACTCATCTCCACCTCTCTTCTTTTCTTCCTTTCGTGTCTCTCTCTTCAACTCGGACCCATTCTCTCGAAATGCTTGTTCATATTTCAAACATCTGATTCAATCTTTGTCCTTTGAACTAGGACGTGAGCGTACTCCTGTCTCAAAGATCACTAGTGATCTCGATGGAAAGACTATCTTGTTTTCTGCAAGAGTTCAGACCAGTAGGGCTCAAGGCTGTGAGTAGCAAAGATATATGATAGATGGATTTCTGTTAGAACTCTCTAAGTCTAGGATAGTGAAAAATTTTGGTGGAAGGTTCAGAAGCCACTGAAAGCTCAAAGCATTCTCGTTTCAAGATCGACTAGAAGGAGTTGTTTCTAACTGCTGTTGTTTCTCTTCAAATCTCCCAATTGCCTTTCAGCCAAGATCTGCTTCTTTAACTTCCGTTCTGGATTCGACTGCATCCAAGCCGTCGTAGCTCAAAACGCTGACTCGATCTCAAAGCAAATGGTCAAGTGGTCCACCTCATTGACTCCAGAAACCATCGTTCAAGTCGAGGGAATCGTCTCTAAGCTTCCTGCAGACAATCCAATCAAGTCTTCGACTGTCACTCTGAAAGATGCGGAGGTCAAGGTCCTAAAGATTCACACAGTCTGTCCAGTCACTTTCGAAGGTCAACTTCCATTCTTCGTAGATGATGCGACTCGATCCGAAGCTGAAATCCAAGCTTCTCAATCTACCGACAAGCCACTACCTTCAGTAGCTCTCGACACTAGATTGGACAATCGAGTCTTGGAATTAAGAACCACAACCAATCAAGCCATCTTCAGAATTACTCATGGAGTCTGCAAGCTTTTCAGAGAATACTTAGACAATGAAGATTTCATCGAGATCCATACTCCAAAATTACAAGGAGCAGCTACTGAATCCGGTTCATCAGTTTTCAAAGTCGGTTATTTCAAAGGACAAGCTTTTTTGGCTCAATCTCCTCAATTGGCAAAACAAATGGCCATCTCTGCAGATTTCGGAAAGGTTTATGAAATAGGTCCAATCTTTAGAGCCGAAGATTCAAACACTCATAGACATTTGACTGAATTCACTGGATTGGATTTGGAAATGAAATTCGAAGAACATTATCATGAAGTAGTCGATTTGATGGATGGTCTTTTCACTCATATCTTTAGAGAATTACCAAAGAGATATAGGAAGGAAATCGATATCGTTAAGAAACAATTCGATGTGGAAGAATTCTTATTGCCTGAAAAGACCATCAAATTGCAGTACAAGGAAGGTATTCAGATTTTGAAGGATGCTGGAATCGAGATTGGTGATTACGATGATATGAAGTGAGTATGAAGCTTTTAGATCGCTCTCTCTTTCGAGAGTCAGACAAATTACTTTCGAGTCAATATTGAACTGTCCAGATTGATCTTATTACCTTTCTCTCCTTTTCTCTTTCCAGCACCGAAACCGAGAAGACTCTAGGTCGTCTAGTTCGCGAGAAATACAAGACTGATTTCTTCATGTTGGACAAGTTCCCATTGGAGATCAGACCTTTCTACACGATGCCAGATCCAGCCGACGAGGTGAGTCAACAAAATCATCGAACTTTCCGACGCATACATCCGACTTCTCTTTTCATTAGGCTGATTTGTCGTGTTCATTCTCTCTCATCTCTTCACCTCTCATCTCAGCGCTACTCGAACTCCTACGATTTCTTCATGAGAGGTCAAGAGATTCTTTCTGGAGCTCAACGTATCCACGACGCCAAGTTCCTAGAAGAGAGAATGAAGAAGGCTGGAATCGATCCTCAGAGCATGAAGGATTACGTCGACGCTTTCCGTTTGGGAGCTCCTCCTCACGCTGGTGGAGGTATCGGATTGGAAAGAGTTGTGCTATTCTATTTGGGATTGGTGAGTTTGTCTTCGCGATCTGTGAAGCTCGAGACCGAAAGAAAGAGGGGGCTGAAGGAGATGAGAGGTTTAATTCGACTTCACATAAGAACTGACAACGAATCCTTCTGCTTTCTTTCGGTACTCTACTCTACCTTCTCACTCTAACTGCTCTACCTTTGCTCATTCAGGGTAACATTCGTCGTACTTCAATGTTCCCTCGTGATCCAAAACGTCTCAATCCTTAAAGCTTGAAATGAATCGAGAGGTTGATGGGACATGGATTCCCTTTTCGTAGGAAGAATGAAATTGTACAAAATCAAAGACAAAATCGCTTTGTGCGGTTGCCTTGCTTCGATCTAGATGTACCAATGATTTGCGAATGAATTATTGAAATGCGACTGGGTTGAAATGTTCTCGAGTTTTGATAGACGACATCTACATGACGAAATCACAGATCTGGCCTAGTGCAAAGATTGGAAAATGAGGATCAGAAGGAAAAAAGAAGATTCAAATCGAAATATACAAGTCCAGGAAGTACTGAGAGGAACTCGACTCATTCTCTTTTGTCCCATCCTCTCTTGATGCTATCTCTTCCAAACGCTCAATTCTGCAGCCAAGAACAAGATGTAACCTAGCATCAATACCCAACCATGCCATGACTTGCCACCTCTCAAAGTAACCACCACCAAAGCCAAACTAGAAAGCCAGAGTATGGAGAGCTCTTCAACTTTGATCGTCACTTGATTTTCGATCAACGACCCGAATCCATCCTCATCTTCTTTCCACTGTCGACCTAAACTGACACTGCCGCACAAAGTCAGCAAAAAGATATTGCTTCCAGCAGTACTAGCGAGTAGAATCCCACTTTTGCCTTGGAAACCACTTAAAGCTGAAAGAAATTTCTCTGGTAAAGTCGTGATGAATGATAAAATTGTGAGACCCAGAACCGTGTTTGAGATGCTCAAAGTGTCAGTTAGAGACGAGATTGAATGTGAAAGTAGGAAACCAGAAAGAGATAAAGCAAGAGTTGAGATGATCAGAGGTAAGATTTGAGATGAAATGAATGATTTCCTTCTTCGATTTACATTTCTAGAAGATGAACGATTTGCAGGTCGATCTGAGAAAGTTGGTAGACTAGCAGAGGTATTTGAACTTGTATTGGTTGTAGATCTAGGTCTTTCAGGAGGTAAAAGTGAAGTTGATTCATTAATGTTTCTATTTGTTTCTTCTTGAGATTGTGATTCTCTAATGTCTTCTGAGTCTGATCCTTCACTTTCTTCTTCATCTGATTCCTCTTCTTCACCATTACTATCACTGTCACTATCACTATGTTCGGGAGCATCCAATCGACCTCTACTGATAGCCCAAAAGACCGATAATAAGTAGAAAAGAAAGATGACCAACAAAGCAAAGGCGATGAACCTTCTCAACTTTTCCCTTTCTTGTTCTCTTCTAACCTTTCCTAACTTATGATTCCAGCTTCCTTCGAAAGATGATTTCCAAAGATAATAAAGTGGTAAAGAAATGGTAGTGATGAAGAACTGAACCAAGGACCATAATTTTGACGACCTATCGAAGATTAACTTATCACTGCTCGAAGGTAACAAGATCAAACCTAGAGAGAAAGCTCCTAAGATGTTTGCTATGCAACTCCCTATTACGTTTCCGATTGCTAGAGATGGATGATGATTCAATACCGAAGAGACTACCACTGCTAGCTGAGAAGACGTTGAGAGAAGAGATGCGGAGTAAACGGATGAGCTCTTTGGAAAGACGAAGGATGAGGATGACTATTCTTCTATACTCACTTCTTCCCATTCTGCTCCAGCTGTGAGTAAAGCGATCAATACTGAAGGAATGGAGAGTCGCCTTGAGACAGATGTCGTCTTGTTGATGAAGACATCTGCAGACTTTTCCAGAAGATAGGCAGAAGAGATTAGAACCCCAACGTTGTATGCCACTTCTGCCATTGAGCTTTAATGACCTTTGACGTTTCCTATACCTTAGTGACTCCTGAAGTTAACCGAGTGTTAAAAGAAGAAGGAGTGGTAGTTAGGAAGAAGAAGACGAATGAGCTTTTGCTCTTTGTTCCACTCACTCGATCATCCAATTATCAGCCAATATCCTCAATTCTTGTCTAAAGATGAGTGAAAACAGTTCAAGCTCAAATTCGAACCCTTCATCAATCATTTATCTGTGTTATGATCAAAGCATTCATCCAGGTTCAGTCCCAAGTAGCAGCAGCTCATCAGCCTCTGCCTCTCCATCTGGTGTCAGAATTCAATCTTCCAAACCTGTTTCCAAGATATTGAGAGCTTACGTTCGTTCCATCAATCTGGATCAGAACAATCAATCCTTGAATCTGACTGAAAAGCAAATCCAACAACAATCTCACAAGTTCGAACTGTTGAAATGTCATTGCAAAGATCGACAAGAAGCTCACATCAAAGAAATCAATGATCAAGCAGTAGAGAATGCCATTCCGGAAAACAGGACTCTGATCAATGCAAATCTCAAGGATGGTGATAGAGTTTGGATCAGAAGGAAGCAAGGGGCAAGGAAATCAAACGGTAGTGGAAATGGTCTCAGCGATAAGAAGAAAGAGAAGCCAAAGGAAAGAATTGGAGACGATGACGCTCTTTCTCATGTCAAACAAGAAAATGGGGTTCAAGGAAAAGGAAAAGAGAGAGAGAAAAGCGTCGATTCGGAGGATGATGAGGGAGGTACTCCTTCCAGCGAGACCAAACCTGCCAAAGGTGAGTTCATCATATCAGAATGGACACAGCGAATCAAGTCTCTTGCTTTGAAGCACTACTTCATATCTCGTCGTGAAGGTATCTTTGGAAAATCTGTCTTTGTCATAGAAAGGGGAACCTAATATCTGACTATAATTCTCGCATGACCCTTTGTCTGTGTCCTCTTCAGCTCCAGCCAAACGTAAGTCTCGTGGCTCGAGCAGAGGGAATCAGGATACAACTAGAGGCAAATCACCTCAAGCAACCAGAAGTCTGAGGGAAAGGGAAATCTCTCAATGCTGGGGAAACGAGTTATGGAAATCCGAATTCCCTATTGTCGGTCTAGCCAAGATTTCAACTGGCGACAATGCAAGATTACAAGGATTGAAATCTCTAGCAGTCTTGACTACTGTAGACATTCTTAGGGAAAAGAATCTCTTGACAACGAAAGAATTACAAGATTTAAACGAAGCTCAAAGTAAAGGTTTGAAAGTTGGTTTGAAAGGTTATCCTCAAATAGTTAAAGATCAATTGCATAAAGCTATAGAGGAAAGAAGAGCAAAGGATGGAGATGGAACCATTAAGAATGTGACTTTCGGTGATATTAGAAATGCTAGAGATAGACTTCATAGGGTTTTGGCTAATGCTGCTAGTGTTTCCTTCTCGAATTTGAGTTCTAATAGAGCAGCGATTCAGATGGAGAAAGGGAAAGAGAAGGAAAGAGATTCAAAACCTCTTACTGTTTCTACCGATGTCACTGCTTCTTCTAGTAATCAAGATACTCATTCTGGTAATCAAGATCCTGCTCCAACTAGTCCTATCAAGAAAAGAATCAAGCTCACCAATGGAAAGAATTCAAATGTCAACAAGGAAGGTTCGAATGCGAAGGAGAGAGAAATCGGGAATGATGCTTCTTCTACTACTACCAAGGATGAGATGAATGGAAATGGGAAAAGAGAAATAGAATCCGGAGAGAAGGTGGATCAGAATGCTGGATGAGCAAAATGGGAGAATGAACTCAAGAAGCGTCGAGCGGGATTGAAAATTTGACAGGCGATACTTTGGATGAATCTATCACTGGCCCCTTTATCTTACTGAAAGGTGTATCTTTTAATCTGTAATGCCCAATGCTCCGTTCTGTTGGAGTTAATCGAGGGAAGTAGCACGCTTCTACGACTCTGTGCTCAAGATGAAGACTTTTGTCTGGATTTTGGATATACACGCCTCTTTGTTGTCTATATTCACGCTTTCTTTTCCTTAAAACCCGAAATTCAATTTCGAGAATTCATCTTTGCCTATCAGGTCTCTTTTCTCGACCACGTGGAGGAGCTCACCGAAAAGGGATTGGGTGAGCCCTTCCCTTCCAAGCCTTCCTCTTGACCAACCACTCATTCCACCGTTCTGCAAGATGGCGAAGAGGAAACCATCTTCCAACTCCAACGAAAAGAAAGCAGCAAATCTAGAAAGCGTAGCTGAAGATGTAGCCTTTATCGTAGCAGCTTACACCAAAGATTGGGTCGAAGGGTTCGGAGCGACTTCTCACTACGACGAAGAGAGAACGAAAGCCATCAAGTGAGTATTACCTCCCATCATTCATGCTCACAGTTTTCTAAGAACTGATGACACCCCTCTCTCCTCTCTCTTTCCACATAGGTTGAGAGCATCGAGTTTAAGATCGATAGTACTGTCCTCTCGCACTGCTTATCATACTTGGATTCGAACTCTTTTGGAGCATGTCTCTTTTGATCTCGTTCATCTTCATTGTGTCTATAGCTTTTTAAAGAGAAGACCTGAAGATGGCAAGTATCTCAAGACTGTCACTACTCTCAATCTACGAAGACCCTTCAATACCAAGGTGAGCCGAACACGCGCTTGTGTCGCGACGCAACGTGACAGGCCTCGTAAAAATGCTTCAAGTATTTAGGATTCGGTATTTCTACGATCTAGGGTCGCGAGAACACGGTATAAGAGGAAGATGAGAGGCTAGAGCGACTGAGTCTGACTTGTTCCTTTCCCCTTTTCTTCTCTTCAGGATCGTATCAACATCAAAGAAGCTTTGAAACATCGAAAACTTCCACCAATCTCTCAATGGGCCATCGAAGACATCATTTATGAAACTAACGAGATGTTGGCTTTCATCTTGAGCTGCAGTCCTAACGTTGAAACTCTAGTCTTTTCGGATTACAATTTCGAATTACCTCTCATCGAGAAAATTGATGGGAAAAGTCTTCCACTTCGTTTCTTGACTCATTCTTTGAAAAGACTTTCTATTCATCCTCCACCTGGAAATGAAGCTCCAAGAGCTCTTCCAGCTCGTACGATTATTTGGATCTTGGTTTTCTGTCCTCTTCTTAACCAGGTAGTCGTGGGCTTTGGAATTAGTAAGGAGGATGCTAAGTATCTTTCAGGTGAGTTTCAGATAGCATATAAACTGGTGACTCGTGTTGAATGATTCTCAACTCTCGACCTGCCTTCTCGTGTCTCGTCTCTCATCACAGAATATCGAGAGTCTTTCAAAGGTCTCTGCAATGCCAAACAAATCGCAATCTCCGTGGTATTCACTTGGTTCGAATGGGATGTTCGTACTTTCTGGGGAAAACCTCAAGACGAAGGACCTCAGTGGGTCGGATCCAATCGTAAATCAGAGGCCCTTAGAAACTTTCTTTCTGTGACGAAAGAGTTGGATTCGATCGAGATCAGTGGAGACAATTCAATCAGAGTAGATTCCGACAACTCTGATTTCTTCACAAACGTAGTAGATGCATTGACTTTATCTCACAATACATTGAAACACCTTCGATTAATCCAAACCATTCCTGACTGGGTAAATGAGACGGTTGCCGATTTCACTCCTTTCGTCAAATTGAAGATCTTTGCTACTGATTTACCTATTATAACAGCTTTGGAACAATATACTCACTGCAAATTTCCACCAAATTTGGAAATCCTTCAATTACCTTTCTACGTTTTGGACGATGATCCTAACATTAGAGCCTTCTTGGAAGAAACTTCTTTGTTCAACATCCTTCAGAATAGAAAGTTCCCAAATTTAAAATAAGTAGTTGTTCCAAAGGAACCGATTTCTTATCCTAATCGTCTTTTAGTCACTGGAGTCAAGAGAATGCTGTTCCCTTCTGCCAGAAATCTGACTGTCATGGCAAAAATGTTCAAGGATGGCGACGTGAAGTTGACCCAATTACCTACCGGCCAAACTAGTGAGTATTTATAGATATTCATTGAGAGGAATTGAATCGTCTCTTAGTTTCTAATCTACTTCTTTCTCTCACCTTCTATCGTCCTATCTTGCAGTCGGAGATCCTCTTAAGAATGAGAACTGCCTATCAACTTTTCCTTGGATTCACTCTTTTTGGGCTTGAATTTGATCTACGATCAACTTTCACTTGGATTCACATTTCTTGGGCTTGACTCGATTCGAAGCTCAAATAGTCCATTCACGAGTAATTGTTCACACTTTTTGGTTAATGAGAGCGATGGGATGACCGATGTCTTCTTTTCAAAAACCTTTTTCAGACCTACTTTATGTACAACATATCTCCTCCCTTTCTCTGGAAACTTATCTATACTATTTTTTCAATGCTCTACTCTATCTATCCCACCCAAACAATCCGTCTATCCTTTTAAGCATCCGAAGCTTTCAAAGCGGCCTCTTCAACCTCAGTCGCGGTATCATTTAAGACTTTACCTTCTCTCAGCACCGGATCTACTGAGTTGTAAATCTCCAGAGCATGTTCTGGATAACTCATGTGTTCTAGTGAAAGAGCAGCCGAACGAATCGAAGCGATTGGATTGGCTTTGTATTGACCTGCACTGTCTCTATGGACTGGCTCTCCCTAAACTATGACAGGCTGTTGAGATGTTGAGAGACGAGAAAAGGAAAGAATTGATTTGTGATCAAGAAAAAGGGATACAATCGACACTGTCAATCTCTCAAACTGACATCGAAAATTATCAACTCTCGTCGCTTTCTCGAAAGTAGTTGCATGCTTCTACGACTCTTGAGCGGGAAAGACTCTGTCCAGGCTCGAGATGAAATCGAATCATGACTTGTTCCCAAGAAACAAGGTTGAAAATGATGAGAAACAGCCAGTCACTCTGCAAACCCTTCACTATAGTAAGAAGACAGGGGCTAATGCTCGATAAGATCGAGGATTGCTCTTTTTTCACCTCATGCACTTTTGTCCTTCAACCAACCACTCAATCGACACAATTTCGAATCTTCAACACTGCCTTCAAAAGTCAAGATCCTTCCATCAGACGTTCTACTTCTCATCATCGATTATCTAGATTCTCCTACAATGATGAACTGCAGAGAGGTTTGCAAAGATTGGTTAGATGTCGTGGATGGGAATCGATCGTTGTGGGATTACTTCTACGATCCTAAAGAGCGCCACAGAGCGACAACAATGAAGATGCTCGAGATCTTTTCATCAAGATCAAATCATACTATCAAAGTATTCGAAATCCATGTTGATCCTTCCGCGAAGCCTTTGGAGAAGAAGAAGAAGAAGTCAGAGGAATCAGCTCAAATCATTCAAACACTGCTTCAATCGAACAGATCACTCAGAGTCTGGTCTAATCAAACAAAAAGTTGGGATTTCAAATTTGTTTCTCTATTCCTTGAAGGCTTAGACAAGTTTCAAACCCTCCAATCGTTCTGCGGGGTGGATCGTTCAGGTTTACAGATTTCATCTAGATTCAGAACGTATCAAAGCAGTGCAAACCCAACCGCTTTGCCAAATGGTTCTATTCCTTCCCTCTTCCGATTCCTATCTGACTTTGGAGTTGGGACGTCGAGCTTGTGGGCATTGCAAGCCTCAACGTCGAATGTAGTTCACC
The DNA here is from genome assembly GCA_001599655.1 of Golubevia pallescens. Taxonomy (NCBI): domain Eukaryota; kingdom Fungi; phylum Basidiomycota; class Exobasidiomycetes; order Golubeviales; family Golubeviaceae; genus Golubevia; species Golubevia pallescens. Next base: position 249,444 of record BCHO01000014.1, read on the forward strand.
TTAAGAGCATGTATTTTCTCGACGACATGACGGAGTTAAACTTCCCGAGACTTCAAATTCTAGAGCTATCCAATTACACTGATAAGTTCAATAAGGAATGTTTCTCTCCAAATTTAAAGCTTCTATCTGTGGGACTCGGAGGATCTGGGTTCGAACCTTTGAAACTCGTCAATCACTTTCCCTCTTCCATTGAAGAAATCTGGCTAGTAGCATCTTATCCTGAGGTTTTGATGGCAAACCTCAGTGAAAGAGGATTGAGTAGCTTGAAAAGGCATTATCCAAAGGTTGAAAAGCTGAGATTCGACTCGAACGTTACATTTATTCCAGCCGAAGTCATAAGCATGGTACAAGCTCGAAAGGAGGCTTTCAAAAAGGGGTTCAAAGTGGAAGGAGTGCAGTTGAAGCCCATCAAGACTTTGACATTGGATTTCGAGAGATTACAGCCTGCTCAACTTTCATGGCTACAAAAGCTGGTTCCGGAAGTGATAGACGCTGGGACTGCTTCGAAAGAGGTCGTAGTCGACTGTTGATTGGATCCATTCAAGGTGAGTGTTTCAAAAGCTCGTGACGTTCAATGAATTTGAGTTCCAGTGTATTTCTCTTGAACCTTGTCTTTTTGTCTTGATTTTTTCATCTTCAGGAGTAGCACTGCCGAGCTAGATCCAGGGAGGACTGGAAATGGAAGGGAGACTTGAAGTTGGCAAGCTCTGGGTATGATTCTCGTCGAAGGTCATTGGAAAGGGAAAGGAATTGGATTCAGGCTGAGAGCAAGCCAGGTTGCAATCTGTCTGTCATAGCGAAAGAGTCAGAAGAGGCTTCGGACTCTGAAATCTCAAACTCGAAGATGTCTTTCCAGCGATCCAGGGTGTGAATGGCAAGCCCTTCTCGAGCACCAGTCTTCGTCTATGGTAATTGAGCGATCGACTGAAAAGAATAGCTCTGAAGAGACGATTTTGAAGTTTCAAAGCGACCTAGAGATATGACTTGGGAGTGCGAAGAGAGAAGACGAACAAGCACGAGTCGTCGTTTCGATCAGAGACAGTCAAAGAGTTGATGGGCTTACGGAATGGCACTGGATCAGTCACTGTACATCCGAGATGATCAGATCTCTTGACCTTATAGAGCCAGACGAGAGGAGCCCAAGGGTGGATACGGTCAGAAAAGAAGATTCTTTTCCACTGCTCACATTCGCGCTTCTCGAAAAACGTCGAATCTCGCCTATTGTTCGGCTGGATCGTTGTGAGAATTTGCTTAGAAACTTTTTATAAATATAGAAATCAAAGAAGCAGAAAATGCGAGAATCTAGGGGCTAATGCTCGACAAGATCGAGGATCGCCTTTTGAAGAGATTTCACCTCATGCACTTTCTTCTCTCCTACCAACCACTCAATCAATCATCAATTTCGAATCTTCAGCAATGCCTTCAAGGATCAAGATTCTTCCTTCAGACGTAGTATTGATGATCGTCGACTATCTAGATTCAGTCACTCTCATGAACTGTAGGGAGGTTTGCAAGACTTGGCTAGATGTGGTGGATGGGAATCGGTTTCTGTGGGACTACTTCTACATCATAAATCAAGAATGCAACCTCAATATGTTCAACCTCTTCGCAATCAGATCAAATCACAGACTCAAAGTATTCCACGCTACTCAAGGACCGAGGAACCAGACAAACAGATACTTCCCTCTCTTTGATTACGAAGCACAAGAGAAGAGTTCAAAGGGATTTCTAGAGATTCTCCTCAAGTCCAAAGAGTCACTTCAAGCACTCTTCTTTGCTTCCGATGAATACGATAATGGGATGTTTCACGTCTTTCTAGACGAGTCACTTCAGTTCCCGAATCTTCAATCATTTAGCCTTCAGTCCAATGCTGCTCCTACTCTTCCAGTTTCTATAATCAAGAAAATCCCATTTGAGATGCCTACAGCTCATACTTCTCCTTTACTTCAAATACGATTTCATCCTGTCTCCTCCTTCGACGCTCGGATGAAGTTGATTAGAGCCTCTCAAAACTATTTGCTTCATTTAGAAACTTCTCGCCCACATCTTTACTCGGCCTTGTTCTTTCCCAATCTTACCATCCTCAACATTTTGAATTATAGGAGCGATATGTTTGGAGACTGGACTTGTCCCAGTCTCAAGAGCTTGATTCTAACTCTGGAACCGACTCGGAAAAGCTATATTGTGTCGGACTTTCCACAATCTCTGGAACAGATTTGTTTGAAAGGGACTACTCGTGACAGTAATCCCGCCGTCAAAAGAGGAGGTTTAGACTCTCTTAAGAAGTATTATCCTAAGTTGGAAGAATTTATCATTGACGTTGGCGTGGGATTCTACGCTGACGAAGTTATCAAAATGGTCAAGGCTCGTAAACTGGCGGCAAAGAAAGGTTTAGAGGTGGATGGAATCGAGATGTCACCTATCAAGGTTCTGAGTCTAGACATCGGCAAATTAGATCTTGCTTCACTTGAGAAGCTGAAAGAGCTAGTTCCCGAAGTCACAGATATCAGAACTGGTCTGCCCGGTCTCGAGATTGTGATTGGTGAGTATCAACTTTTGGTTCTTGCTTCTTTTTGTTGTCCTTCGGCTTCTTCTTCGATAGAGTCTCATGATGTTGACTGACGTAGTTGCATTCTTTTCTTTGCTTATTCAATGTTCTCAGTTTCGCCAGACGATCAGGAGGACTCAGAGGAGGAGCAAGATAGCTGAGAACATTGGATCTCTCTCCTTCAGTTCTCAATAATTCATCCTCACTCTTTACAGCCGTGATAGAACATGGAACTTGGAAGTGGCAGAAGATGGTCATGCTGAGGTTTCTTTCTAATCCGTCTCTCAGCCATTCTTAGAACCTTCCCGTTTCTCTGTTTTTGTTCAAAGAATCATTCTAATTTTCTCACCTTCCATTCCTTGTTACTACTTCGTCATCCTCAAGCTTCTCTCCCAACTTCAAATTATCACCGAGGACTCCTCTGGATCTCCAAGGCATCGACCTTCTTCCACGTCTCGTACAGCATCTTTCTTCAAGACTACTCTATGCATCTCCTCCTTCTCTACTCTTTATCTATACTGTTTATTACTTACTCTTTCATTTCTATCGAGAAGTGGTGTCAATGATTTGCCGGAAGAGCCCAAACCCACCTTCTTTGGAGGTGAAAGCACCTATCTCCAGACGGGCCTCTCTCGGTATGATCTTCGCTTCTCCCAAAAATCTTCTCTTTCTTCTTTCACATCTACTGACGCAATCTGATACCAAGACATAAAGATATTCTACTTCTTCCATAGAGGTTGCTCTTCTTCTCTTTCATCTCTCTTTTCCCACCTCTTCCCTCTTCGTCGCCTGAGGTAACTTCCCTCAGACGAGAAGGCTCTTTCCTCAACTCTCTTCTTCGACTTTCAACTTGAAGATGGTATCAATCAAAGACGAAGATGCTTACGGTTCACGAGTTAATCTTCGAAGACGTTCTACTGTTGAATCCAGCGCTCGACCCCGTCCAAACGGTGGTGCTCTCTACCAACCTGGAAAACCCATTGGTTACTTGGCCGCTCGCGGTTCTCCTTACGAGGAAAAGTATCTATCGAAGAAAGTAGGATTTTGGGGCCTCTATTTGGCCCCAGTAATCCTTCTCGTCACTCTTGCAATCACTCTAGTCCCTGTCCTCTACTCCATTGGAGAACATGCTCTTCATACTGCACAAATCCACGTTCGTCAAGCTAATCTTACTGGTATTGGAAATTCTTCGTTCTCACTTGTCTTGGATGGTCAAGTAAGTAAACTCTCTTCTACTCTCTTTCTCATTTTGCATGCTCTCAAATCTCTTCGTCTCTCGAGCCAAGGGGTTGGAGTTGCATCGTTGACGCCCTCAAGTCTCTGATCACCTCTTTCTTCTCTTCGTTCTTCCTAGGTCAAGAAAGTCGGAATCTTTCCCGCTCATCTCTACTTTAGAAGTCCCGTCGATGTCTTTTGGATGACACCACCTCCCAACATGGAAGAGGTGCATCTTGGAACGATGAAGTTGGATTACATCGGTGCGTTAATACTTCGTTTCGATCAACACAAAGCCTATCCGTCACTCACTCTCTGCATCTCCCTTTCGAACCGATTGTTAACTCTCACAGGTGCTGCTGCTGGTCATGGGAGGATCAAACAAGCGACTCGTTTCGAGATTGTTAACGAAGAAGCTTTCGGGGAATTCTCCAAGTTCTTGGTCACTCAAGAAGAGTTTACGTGGCGTCTCACTTGTGATTCTGTCCACGTGAAAGCTTTCTCTTTCTTCCCCACATACAAGAACTTGGACTTCTCAAAGCACGTAGTCTTCAAGGGTCTCAACAATCTAGACGGTATCAAGATTTTGGACTTTCAACTTCCTGGAGACGATCCGCGAGGAGGTATTACTGTTCAAGCTCTATCTTCTATCGAGAATCCGTCTGCCTTCTCAGTACAAATAGGATCTTTGTACCTTGATCTTTACTACAAGAATGTCTTTTTGGGACCAGTCGAAACTCACGGCCTCAACCTGTCTTCGTGAGTATCGGACAAGAAACAGCTCTACAACGTCTCACTTTTGAGCTACCGGCTTCTGACTCTATCCTCGTTCATCTCTCATGATCTCCCTTCGTCTCATCTAGAGGTCTGAACACTGTGGTCTTGAACGGACGGCTCGTACCTCATCAGAACAATCAGACTAAACTCGACGTGCTGGGAGAGCTCTTAACTCAATACATCAACGGCGAAGTCTCATCAGTCCAAGCGATTGGAGTCAGAACTGAACAGGCCAACGGAGAGACTGTCGGATGGTTGAGCACAGGAATCAAAGCCCTAGTCGCTGTAGTTCCACTGCAAGCTCCACAACCGATTAATCCAATCAAAGGAATCACCATCGACTACATCTCTTTGGCCTATAACGAAACCTTACCTTACAACCCTGAACTCTCTTCAAATTCTCTTACTGGTCAATTCGGTGTTCCCTTTGGATTCTCTCTGGATATCGTCAGTCTAGCCAATCGTCTAGAGATCCTTTACGAAGGATCTCTAGTTGGCTCAGCAACGGCTGGGTTCTCCAATTCTACAACTCGCTTGGATCTCATCTCTGTTGGTCAAACGGCCGGAAACATCTCTATCACTCTACCTCCAACTCAATTGGTCTTGGCCAACGATACCGAAGCAGCCAGAGTAGGCCTTGTGCAGTTTCAAAACGCCTTCACTTTCTCTGCAGCGTCACGATTCCAAGCTTCAGGTTCGGCACTCGCTGTCACTGATACTCCTTTGGGAAGAGTTCTTCTGAATGGAATCAAGTTTGATGTTGGAACGGGACTCAAAGGTCTTCAAGTTCTAAAGCACTATCCAACGATAATCGACCGTGTCGACGTATTGGGTGGAGCTCAAGATGCAATCTCTCTACTAGTAGCAACGAGTGTAATCAATCCTTCGAATATCAACATCACTACTGGAGACGCTACATTCTTACTTCAAAATGAAGCTTTCCTTGGAAACGTTACTCTACCAAATCTCAACCTAGCAATCGGAAGAAATGACATCAACGCAACTTCTTTCTTCGATCCAAACAGAGATCCCAAAGGGTTGGAAACTTTGAACCGTTTCATCTCTGGATTGGACACAGTAGTCAACATCACTGGCTTCTCTGGATCTTCGAGGAATCTTTGGTTGGAACTTTGGAAAACATTCGTCTGAATGCTACTCTGCCAGGTCTTCAAAGTAGCATCGTTCGACGCGCGAATCTCACTGTTTTGGACACTACTGGAATTCAGGACAACATCGCTGAAGCCAGAGTAGCAATCGACAATCCATTCACTGCTGGTATTCGCCTCAATCGAATCACTTCAAAAATCTCTGGAGCAGGCGTCTTTTTGGCTTCCATCGACACTCCAATTCGTTTCGAAGCAAAGGGAAAAGGCGTCTCTATGAGTCCAGACATTTCACTGGCTCTCAATCTCTTCCCACCCGATCTTTTCGCCGTAGTGAGAGCTTTCGCAGTCAGGTCAGGTCAAGATCCAGCTCCTTTGGATGGTGTCGTTCAACTAGGAGGTTACACTTACAGTCCAACGTCAGATGCTGACGGAGCTGTTGCCACCGAGCGTGGAGAGTCTTTCGACTTCGAAGAGGAGAACGAGGGAGCTCAACTCCTCATGGGAGTAGGATCCAACCCAGGAGCTTTGGCTGGACCCGTGGAAGAATCTGCAGAAGAGCATCATTCGAACATCGCTCTTCGTAACGTGGTTCAGAAGCGTAACCTCTACGACGGATTCGATCTACCTTCTTACATAGCTAGAGCCTTCTCTGTGGCAGAAGCGGATCTCGAAATCACTTCAGATGTCACGATTGGAGAATACGGAAGCACTCTTACTTTCTCTCAGGCAAACGTACCTCTCGGAACAGACGAGACGCTCTTCAAGCTTCTTCCACCTCTGGCTCTTCCAATCGTACAGAAGATAGTGGATCAATCCATTCTCAACATCGACAGAGTTACTCTCATGGATCCTCAACCAGGCTCTTTCAGAGCTGCTCTTCAAGGAACTCTAACGAACGCTGGACCTTTCGATGGAGTCGTTTCTTTCCCTCAAGGTCTAACCATCTTGTGGGAAGGTCGTGAGCTCGCGAGAGCGGCTTTTCCCAACCTCAAGCTCGAGGGAGATGCAGGAGCTTCAATCAACGTTGAGCTAGAAGCTCAAGTCAGCAATGTCGATTACTTGACCGAATTCACCAAGTACTTGGTCAACAATCCGAGTTTCGTCTGGAGCATCAAGGGAGAAGGCATTCAAGTCGACGCTCTTGGAATTCTAATCCCAAACGTCACTCTTTCCAAGGACGTACAGCTAACTGGTTCAACGGTCTCAAGGGAATGGTCATCATCAATTCCTTCGACATCCCAAGCAACGATCCAGAAGGAGGACTTCATTTGACTGCAGTCTCGACTATCAACAATCCATCTCAAGTCGGGGTTGAGCTTTCGAGATTTGGTACCAACATCCTGAGAAACTCGACTCTGATTGGACCTGCAGCTGCTCAAGAACCTTTCATTCTTCAAGCTTTGTCTACGACTTCCTTACCTCTTGTTGGTCGTATCCTTAGACAGGATGAAGAAGTAGGGTCGGCTGTCCTCTCCGAAATCTTCACCAACTTCGTTCACAATCGAAACACTCAAATCCAAGTTGATGGTAACTACGCTGGACCTTCGGATGTAGTTTGGTTGAATGAAGGCATCAAGGCTCTTTCCATCGAAGTCTCTCTCCCGGCTCAAGATTTCGATGTCCTTCGCCTAGTCTCTCTCAACCAACTCTCCCTCTTCTTCACAGAGCCAACTGCTTGGGATCCTGTCGCCTCAACTACGAACACTACTGCAAACTTCTTCTTACCCTTCGCTTTCCCACTCGACATTACTCAAGTCGGAGGAAACTTCATCGCCAACTATCAAAACAAGGACACGGCTCTTTTCAGGATTCCTCAAGGTCCTTCTGAAACGGAAGTTCAAAGTCGGTTCTTAACCATTCGCTTCAGCAATGTTCCTCTCGCTGTTTACGACGATGCTCACTCAGCCTTCTCGAACTTCATAGCCGACACTACGAGACAAGAAGTGAGCACATTCAGACTTCGTGGATCTGCCACATCAATCGCAAACACAGCTGCTGGTCCAGTGACAATCTCAGATATCCCATTCGATCTCAATACCAATCTTCTCGGCCTTCAGAATTTGAATGCAAGACCTGCTGTAGTTTCTGATCTAGACGTAGCTCAAGGGTTCCCAAGCTACCTCAAGATCACAGTCATGGTAGAGTTATTCAATCCTTCAGACCTCACTATCGGAGCTGGAGACGTCAGTTTTGATACTCTCTTCCAACAAAACGTGTTTGGAAAAGCTATTATCAACAACCTTGTCTTGGTCCCAGGAGTCAATCTCATTCCAGCTGAGATCAATTACATGCCTCAAGGTTCTAGAAACGTAGCTTCCGGTCAAATGTTATTGGAGAATTACGTTCAAAATGTCACTTCTCCAGCCACGGTTCAAGGAAGTCAAGATACGACTTCGATCCAATCTTTGAAGCAGGCTCTCGGGGGAATTACTCTTCAAGCCGACATTCCACCTTTACAGAAGTTGATCATTGTAGAAGCCAAATTGGTCATTCAGAAGAACATTGCTCAGACTGGAAATGGTGAAGCTACGTGAGTATGATCTCCTTTTCGTTTTCGCTTCCCTCGAGAACATCGAGAATCTGTGCTAGACTTTTCTTCAGCAACTAACCTTCGCTTCCTATCAAATCTCTTTACACTTCTTTTCTGCAGCGTCATGATTGCGAATCCGTTTACAGCTTCCATCAATCTGCTCAAAGTTAAAGCCGAGGCTGATTACGATGGCATTCATCTCGCAACAATCAACCAGGATTTAAGCTCGAACCCAATCCGTGCTCCTGGAAAGGTTACTACTACTTCTTATCCTTTAGTAGCTGCTATCGATATCGATCCAAAGAACCTCATCAACTTCATTCTATTAGCTGCCAAGAACACTGGAACTGGTTTAGGTCCACTTCCGCCTTTCTTCCAAGAAGTTTTGGATCTCCCTTCGACCAACACTACCATTATTCCTTATCCAGACGATAAACCTCCTCCATGTGACTCTGGAAGAGCTTTCGACACTTTGGGAGCAGTCTTGGATCTTCTCAAAGGTTTAGCAACTAGAATTGACATTGAATCGACCCTCAAGATTGACGATTATCAAACTGACTTGGACTTTGTTCAGAACCCAGTTCCAACTGCTACCGATAACTCAGCTCTCTACCTTGTTGGACCTGTAGGAGCTCCTTTGATTCAGTTGATAGTCGACAAGGCTGTGCTTCGTGTAGAGATTGCTAACGCTACTTCTCTTACAGACGAAGGATTCGATGTTTCACTAAGAGGTGCTCTTCTTACTGATGCTCCAGCTGATGCTTACATTGAATTCCCAGAAGGTAAATGTTAAGTTTCCTATTTTTTTCTTGCTCACTCATCGAGCTCATTTCTTCGTGACTGAACATGAGTGTTGTTTTCTCCTCTCTTTCCTTATCTTCTCCCCTATTCAACAGGAATTACCGTCACTTGGGCTTCTCCAAATGGAAATCGTGATATCGCTACGATCTTCCTACCTCCAATCTGTTCAGCTGCTGGAATTGGAGCTCCAAATCTAGTCACTTCTGGTCGTTTGACGATCACTAACCTCGGTGGATTCACTGCCTTCGCAGAGTACATTTTACACCAACCTGACTTTGAGTGGATCCTTAACTCAAACAAGGTCACGGTTAGAGCTCTTGGAATCAAGTTCAGCGATACTATCTTGACCAAGCGAATTACTCTTGACGCTTTCAACAATCTGCCAGGTGAGTCAAGTAGAAACGAAACCGCGCATTTTTCCCCTTGCTAAATAACGCTTTTTCTCTCTTTCTCTCACCAGGCGTTACGATCTCAGACTTCGACGTTCCAAGTCAAGATAATGAGGCTAGAGCTTTGAACTTTGTTGCAGACGCAGCCATTCCATCGCCTGCATCTTTGGGCATTCAGCTCGACACTCCAAACTTCAAGATCTGTGAGTACGGACTGCTACGAAAGGAATTGGCGAGTTTTGAAGGTTCTATATTTTAACGCTTCTCTCTTTCTCATTTGATTCTTTGATATATTTAGACTTCGATGACGTCTACCTTGGACCTGCTCATGCCAACGAACTCTTCCTCGCTGCTAAGTCCGTCACAATGACTGCTCTGCGCGGACAGATCGTTCGAAAGAACAGAGGTGAACTGGAGGCCGTTGGAATCCTATTTTCTGACTTTTTAGCTGGAAAGAACTCTACTCTTCAAGTCCAAGGAGATTCCGTCGTGGCTCAAGCGAATGGAAATAGACCAGTAAACTGGCTGTCAACTGCTTTCAAGACTCTGACCCTAGACGTTATCCTACCAGGTCACATTTACCAGATCATCTTCTCGATTACTCTTTCAGATCTCACTGCTACGATCAAAGATCCAAACTCTTCTTACGATTTCCCAGTCAGCAACAACAGAACTATAGCAACCTTTTCGAATCCATTCAGGTTCGATTTGCAACCAATCGAAGCTGGTCCTTCTATCACCATCACTTACCAGAACATTGATGCAGCTCAGCTAGATCTTGCCTCCGCTCAAGTAGAGGCAGGAATCTCCAACGGTCCTGACTCGCCTCAAGATTTGGTTCTCAACTTCAAGAATCAGATCCTTACGCTTTAGATCGTTGTGCTTTCGAAGGGTTCTTGGCTCAAATCACCAATTTCAATGAAGTAGACTTTGGTTTGAAAGGAGAGGCTACAGTTCTTGGAAGAACAATCATCGGAGATCTGCCTTTGACTGGAATTCCTTTCAACGTCACTTCTTCTTTGACTGGTTTGGAATCTCTCAATAACGAAGCAACTATCTTGAAAACAGCCGTCGGAAGAGCCACCAATTCTTATATTGAGCTTCCGACCGTTGCCACTGTTCAGAATCCTTCTAGTGAGTAGTAGTTCGAAGACGAGATTGATCTTGGCACAGATCCAAATCGTACCTTTCTCGTGCTCACTTCCATTTTTCGATCTCCCAATTCTTATCACTACTCTCTCTCTCTCTTCTATTGTCTGCTCAAGATGTCTCTGTCTTCACAACCGACGTCTCACTTCCCGTCTTCTATGAAGATTACGAGATTGGAAGAGCAATTCTCCCAGATTTCGATTTGTATCCTGGGCTCAACGTTCTCAACGCTCTTGTGCGCTACCAACCTGCCGATGCCAACTCCACCACAGCTCAGCAGCTGCTGACTTCTTATCTCCAGCCGCCACAAGGAACAACAGGAGCTCAAGAAGCTCGTCTAGTCCTTGATGGTTCTAGAAGAGCCGATGGCGATCCAGTAACTCCTTTCGCTTCTATCGGTCCAGTTATCGAAGGTCTAACTATTCGAACAGTTCTCCAAGGCATTGGATCTCGCCTCCTCGATTCCATAGCAGTCTTCATCGGTACGTCAACTTGAGCTACAGCCGACACGAAGAGCTCACAGAACAAATCGAGGCGAGAACTTTGCTTTAATATTTGAATTTCCGCTGACTTTCTCTATCTTGCTTTTATCACCAACGATTCTCCCTTTTGGTACTCTTTAGATCTAACCGACCTGTGTGCTGGTCAAGGTGGAAATTCTGAAGCGAGCGCAACGATTACAGCACATAACGATCTGGTGAGTCAAAGCTTGATTTGAGTTCACTTGAGATCGTTTAGCAAGGCTCGCTGACTCATTCTGCTCTCTCTCTCTCTTTTCTCATCTTTTTTTTTTGTAGCCAATCGAACTTGCTCTCTTGAAAGCAGATGCTACTATTCAGAAAGCTGGTTACACCGGCTCTCCACCTTAGTGAGTAGCATTCGACTTTGACTCTTCACTCCGAGCCAAAGCGTGACCTTCGTTCCTTTGTTCGTTCTTCTCATTTCATCTCTTATTTGCGCTTCTCTTCCCACACCTCCTCACGTCATCTCACATTCTCTCGCCTTTAGTGCCACCTTGGAGTACGTTTTTGATCCCGCTTTCATTCTTCCTCCTGCCTTAGCGACAAATCAACCAGATGGACGACAGTACACGACCCCGGAAATTCCTCACATCCTTCTTCCTCGTGGTCTGTTGGCCAGTCTCGACATTCTTGGATCTCCACTCGATACCTATATCTTGTTTGAAGCAAGAGTGGGAGGAGATGAAGGCTATACGGTTCCAGGTCTGCAATACGTAGAGAAAAACATCCCAACGACCTATACCATATCTCTCTTTGGAGAGACTGTAGGCGGTGAGTGACGTCTAGATGCTTGCTGAAGCTTCTTCACTGTGTTTCTGACCTTTTTTCTTCCTTCTCTTTCTCTCTTCCTCTCTCGAAACTCTTTTCAGACGTGGTTGATGGAAGCGCCATTACAGATCTACTGAATGGCAATCTTCTGCGCCAAGGCGTCGAAGGAGCTTCCGATCTACTCAAATGTCTACTTCCAATTCTTGGAAACAACCCATTGGATGGTCTGCTCGGTGGATTGAGAGCTCCACTCTGTGCATTAACTGAGCCGTCTCAAACTGGACTCTTGGGCGGCTTACTGGGTTCAGTTCCGATTCTAGGAGGAGCTTTGAACCAATTTGGTTGCCCTGCTCCCACTTCTACCTCAGCAAGTTCTTCTTCCACTCCAAACATCGCCCAATCTATTGGATCTCAAGTCACTTCAGCTGTGGGTGGTGTCGTATCCGAAGTAGCAGGAGGAATTTCGACTGTTGTTGGAGGTCTTCTCTCTGGGCTCGGTGGCAACGACTCATCCTCAACTGCTTCGTCATCCAGAGCAAACAGATTGTTACCAACTGCAATCCCAATAGACCTCTAGATTTCATTCCATTCGCTTCTATTCACTTCTCAAATCTCAAGAGATCCCTTTCTTAAATTCTTCGACTCCTTGCCTGCAATTGCCTCAGGTCGAAGCTCGTTGTCTTCTCTCATTTTACTTTCTCACTCTCTTTCCCATCCACTTGATTCTTCTTTCTGTCTCTTTAGACCCACATTCCTTTGTTTCCTGCCTTTGTCTTCTTTCTGATCTCAATATGAGTTTTTGCAGATGAATTACTACTTTTGAAAGCTGATTGAGAGACGAGAAACTTCTTCGAGCTTCAATTGCTTCGATGAGATCGATTATCGTCAACAAACAGACTTGATTCGGATGGAGATAAAGGTACAAGGGCTTGATTGGAGAAGATTGAACGAGAGAATGTGAGGAGTAGGGAATCGAGTGAACAGTCGACGAGGAGGTGTGTTTGAGAGAGACTGAGGAGAGAGATGCGATTTGAGACTTTGTAAAAGAGTGTGAGAATGCTGAGTGTCTTGGTAAAGAATGTGCAACTTTCGTTTGATTCGATCTGAAGAGTGTGTTCAAAAGAAAGTGGAAATCTATAAACGTATGAACCTAAAACTTAGAAATGTGAGATGTAAATTACTGGAGAGATTCTGAGGTGACTTTAGATCGAAACTGAGACCCGAAACAAAAGTAAGAAATAATGGGAAACGAGAAAGATGAGCCCAAAAAAATGAAACAGATCATCTTAGTGTATGTCTGAGGCATCTAAAAGGTTGAAGACGAAGTGGGAAACCAAAATCTTGGAGACGTGAAGGAGAATTTCGATTGACAATCTTGAGGAGAGAAGTTCTGAGTTGGGTGACTGCTAGCTTTGGAAACAGAAGTAAGATACTTCGAGTTGAGTGTAGAGTGTTCGAGAACGAGACTGTCTGATTTGAGATGGGAAAAAAGAGAAAATCGTCTTGTTGTTGCTGATGTGAGAAGCTCGTTCTTTGACGACGAGTTTGACCAGTGATAGAAGGAGCGGTAATTTGGAGACAGGTTTGTATTTGCTAGATATTTGAGATGACGGCAATTTGGATTTGATGAGATGAAGCAGCACAGAAGTAGATGATTTGAAGTGATTTCTCAATCCTGATTTTGAGAGTTGATAGCTGCAGCCCAAGCTTCAGCTTCTGCAGGAGTTCGAGCTGAGAAATAAAGAATGGACCTTGAATCACAGATACGAAGACCTGATAGGGTGAAAAGAAAGAAAGAAGCGAGAGCGCGAAGGAAAGTCGAGAGAGAGAAAGAATCAGTCAAAGAACACTTTAAGTCTTCGTTCCCGTTTGGAGAGCGACGAAAAAGAAGAAAACTCACTAGTTCCACCTAGCACTTGAACAGGTTTTGATGCTTGTACTCTGAGCACAGCGTAGAGATCGACTGGAGCATTTTCGTCTCTCCCGTTGCTAGAATCCTGAACAGTGACAGTGAGATCGTTGCAGAGAATCAAGACGAGGTTGAGATCGAGACTTTGTTGTTGAAGACAATCCACTGGAACCTTTTTCCTGGGTTTGAGACTCGAGTCTGATGGATCCTCGTCCTCTTCTTCGTCATCCGCACTAGCTGCTTGTTCAGCTAAGAAGGCAGGGACTCTCTTGACGACTCTCTTCAAAGTCAGAGTTCCATCCTTGACCAGCCTTCTGTGAGGTTGAACTAGAGGTGAAGGCCATCTACCTCTGATTCTGGATTGCCAATGTAAAAGTCTGCGATCTTGTTCGCTCTGCCTCTTTGATTCGTTTACGCTGGAGCAAATCTTGGAGATGTGATCTAGAGCGTCTGAGATGACTTCTGGATCTTTCAATCGTGAAGGAGGAGTGCTCTTGACTAGATCTTCCAGAAGTAATCGATACCTTGGTAACCTCTGAACGGGTAAGAGAAGGTACGATTCAACGTTCAGCTGAGAATGACGAGGGTTTGCACGAGCTTTCTTCATGAAGAGCTTGATCCTCTTGCGTTGAGAAGGAGTGAGACCTCCGATAGTGTCACTGGAGGAACTAGACGTCGAAGAAACGTTCGTCTTGAAGGCTGCCGCTGCTGCACTGACTGAAGGCAATAGCCACGACTGAATGCGAGTTTGAGCAGAGTCGCAGTTGTTGATGTAGCTGGAGTACATTCGGAAGAAGCTGTAGAGAGGGTTAGAAATGAGGAAAGAAAGTTAAAGAAGAGTTAAGTCAAGATCTGGACTTTGACGAGAGTCGATTGAGAAGAGTTCGAACAGACTTCACTTACGCTGCATGCCTCGTAAAGACCTTAGCTACTTCTTCAGCGACTCCAGCAGTGAACGCTGCATCCTCTTCTGGGTCCAACTCTCCACCGATCTGTTCTTGTTGTCTTTGAATCAAAGGTTGAACAGCTTGTCTCAATGAGGGCAAGAAAGCCTCCTTGTGGAACTTCTGTAGACCTTCGACGTTGGAAAAGACAGCTCTATGTTCAGAAGCCGGAACAGCTGGTTTGGAATCTCCCTGTTCCAAAGGTAAAACAGCAGGTCTAGTATAGATTTCCACCAATTCACTGAGACCTTTATTGTAAGATTCCTCCGAAGAGAGCATCTCCAACAAGATCAGTCTCCTCCTATTCGAATTATCCTTGTACTCCGTCGGAAGCTTTTGAGTTTGAGATGAAGACGGATGGGAATGATTGGATCCACTATTCGGAGTCGTATTAGGACTTGTGACGTTTCCAGAATCGGCTTGAGATCCTTGACCTGCAGAAGATCTAGAAGCTGTAGATCTAGCAGATGATTCCACTCCACTACTGTTTCCGATCGCAGTATCATTGGAATTCGAAAGAGAAGCTAGACCATTCTTCATTGGATTGTTTGCCAGAAGAGCTCCGAAACTTTGCTGCCTTCTGAGAGCAGTCGGAGAATCATTTGGAGAAGGAGGATCGAAGCCAGCAGGTGCAGTTCTTGAGCTTGCGAGACTTGGACCTAGATCGTCGAGATCTCTGAGATAGTGAAGTAGAGCTCTGAGACGTCTCTGATGGATTTCTGGATCTTGAGGTTCAGCAGAAGAAGCGCTATTGATGGAATTGGCGCTGAGAGGTATGCTCGTTTGAATTGGCAGAAAGCTTCTTCTCTTCATTTGCTTCTCAGAGAGTCCTAGAAGTCCACCTCCAACAGTGCTCAGAGACGAAGCTGAAGATTGAGAATCCGGGAAGCCATGATTAGGTGAGATCGGAGTCAAAGGAGCTGAACCTGGACCTTGATCATGAGCTGAAAGATTTGAAGCGATAGAACTAGAAGGCCCAAAGGTCTCAGGGATAGTCGTTCCTCGGCTAGGACCAGCTCTAGAACTAGGTCTAGAATCAGTTCCACTTGATTTTCCACTCTCACTCGCCAGAGTATACATTCGATTACTAGAGCTCTTTCTTCCCATCTTCTTCCTGAGAAAGCCCCATTTCGAATCTACGTTTCCATCTTCTTGACCAGCATAAGACAGTTTCAAATCAGATCTTGAAGCACTTGGAGAAGAAGAGTTGGACCTATTGAAGTCTGGCATTGGTTGGTGAGAATCTTGATCGTGAGCTTGAGAGAGAGCATCATTGTAACTTGCAGAAGCTCGAGTCATTCCACCTGGAGTTGGCATTTCTTCGTTGGGTGATGAGCTGAGAGGTTGAGTCTTGCCATTCTTGAGATCTCCAGCACTTTGCATCCTTCTCATCAAAGGTCTGAATCCACTTCTACCAATAGATTCCGTCCAACCAGAGCTACCAGTAGAGCTAGAGCTAGCACTCGTTGGAAGTGAGAATTGTTCTTCTGAAGCATTTCCGTGTTGACCAGGAATGGGAGGAGCGTTTGAAGCATCGAAAGTGGTGTTGTTGGAGGGAGCAGAGAGAGATCCACCTCTGCTTCTACTCGATTCTAATTGCTGTTGTTCCATAGAAGGAGGTAGATTCGGAAGTAGAGGAGCCAAAATCTTGATCCAAGCTCCTTGAAACTTGTTGTCGTCCAGACATATCCGTTCTAACTTCGTGCAATGGTGCAGCCAGCTAGGAAGATGAGTAAACTGATTCTTCATGATGCTCAGAGTCTTCAACTCTTTGAGATTCTGAAAGGACTTGGGAAGACATTCAATGTTCAGATCATCTATGACCAAGACTCTCAATGAAGGTAGAGTTCCTAACCAACTTGGCAGAGTTTGATCTCCTTTCTTCTTGCTTGAGCTTGAGAATTGGAAAGGATTGGAAGAAAGGTTCAATTCCTCCAAAGAATTGCAGAGCGAGATAGCTGATGGAACAGTCTTGAGCCCAGTGTTTGATAGATCCAAAGCCAAAAGGGAATGAGAAATGAGAGGTAGAGTTCTTTCCAAGAAGAAAGGCATTTCTGCGCTCTCGCAACCTCCCAAAACCAAGTGAGTAGTGTCTGGACCTACTTCTCTTCCCACCTCCGAAAGACGTCTCCCATTAGCTTCGATGACGACTCCATTTCCATCCAGGACTGTTTTGAGAGCTACAGCATCATCAGATTCATCAGGATTTGCATCCATGTATGATTCGACGTATCCGTAGTTGGAGCCTGAATACCTGTCTTCGTCCTCGTCTTCGTGAGAATAGTCTGAAGAAGGAGGTAGCATGAAGCTATGGATTCCAGAAATACTATCCCCGCGACTTCTCACTGTTCCTCCTCTTCTGAAAGCACCATGGCTACCACTTCCGTTCCTTGAAGAAGTAGATGAAGAAGTGGCAGCGCTATTCTTTCTATAGCTCAACATCGATTCTCCTACACTGCTGACGCTAGTGTTTCTACTCCTGTTTTCCACCTTATCTTCCGCTCCAGTGGTATCGATGCTCAAAGGATGAGGCCCACTTTCTCTGGTGTTTGCTCTCCTTCTAGTGATTGGAGGAGAATCTTGAGCTTGCGATTGAGATTGAGGTGAGCTGATCCGCATCGCTTCTTCTTGACCTAGTTCAGAGGCAGGTGAAAGAGACGTTTCCGAAGATAAAAGAACTTCGAAAGCGCTTCCCATTGTGGAAAGACTTTCAGCTCTACCTCTGAATCTTGAAGCCGGAGAAGTAGGTGAAGTAGGAGATGAAAGACTTGGAGAACTAGTACGAGATCTCAAACCTGCATTGATTTCCAAATCCGGCTTCGATGAAAAGCTTCCATCCGGATTCTTGATCTTTGAAGAGGAAGACTTCTTGCTTGGCTTCTTGAGAGAGCTACTTCTGGAAGGGGATTGAATTCCATCGATCCCATTTCCAATCTCACTTGGAGTTGGAGAAGTGGGACCTCTGTTGCTTCTCGTAGAACTCTTTCGAGCACTCTCAGAGGTGGTTCTTGAACGGGATCCAGTCCTTGGAGGGATCGAAACACCTCCTCCATGACCTTGACTTGAATTGGATTGAGAGGCGATCGATTCTCCTCCTACACTTGGATTCCTTTCGCGTAAAACTTGAGGAGATTTGAATTGTTGTTGCTGTTGATGATAAGTGTCTAGAGTCATCTCCGATGTGAGTCTAGCTAGAGTTGGTCTCTCGATTTGAACAGCTGAGGTAGATTGATCAGCAGAGATGCTTGGAGACATCACCAAAGAGGTAGCCACTCCATCCTGCCTCCTAGTCCAAGAAGGTTGTCTATGATGAGCGAATGGACCTTCGAGATGAGCTGCAGAAGAAGTGTCGGAAGCCAGACTTCCAGCAGTGACTGTTCTAGACCTTCTGACTCCATAAGCTCCTTCATTGTCCGAGGAGATTCCCAATCCGACTGCCAAAGCATCGATCCCCGAACTCTTGCTTCCTTCCTCTGCAGAATCTACATGCCCGTTTTGATGATAAGCGTTCTCGTTCTCTGCATCTCCAGACACGTAATCCACTCCACCTGGTCTCTCGTCTGCGAAAGAGCTAGATCTCATGAAAGGCCTTGAAGGACTATTCATGCTGCTCTTGTCAGAGACTGCACTAGCGCTCGTTCTGCTGCTAGCTAGACTTCTCTCAGTCCACGTCGAGCCTCTCGTGGATCCAGAATGACGTAGAGACATGTCTGAAGAGTAATGTTGATGACTGCTCTTGCTGGTAGAAGGAGAGACTTGAGCACTTGGAGGGTTTGAATTTGGAGGTAGAGGAAAGGTTGAAGGATCAGGTAGATCAGAAGTACTGATGTTGAGACCATAAGAAGAGGGAGAAGGAGAATTGCCGTCTACTCCATTCCTGGACCTAGAACTAGCTTGACTTCCAGTTCTTGATCTGACTTGACCATTTGAAGGCCTACTTCTACTACTTCCAAAGATTGCACCAGCTGAAAGCCTATTGGCGTCCTCTTCCGAAGTGGATAGACTGTGATTTGAATTTGGGTAACTCGATTGAGGTTGAGTCTGTTCAGCATCTACAAAGTGGTCTGGAAGAGAAGGTCTATTGCGTCTTGAGTAAGAAGTCGTGGTGGCTTCGTAGTCTGGGTCGATTGACTGATTGGACTCGAAGGAGGAAGCAAAGGCAGGACCTGCAGAAGGCCACATCCTGGGAGAGAAGAAGTTGTCTGGAGATGCTGAAGATGAATCTTCTCTTTGACGAGGTTCTTTGAAGAAGGGAAAAGAGAAGAGAAGAGAAGTTGAGATAAGGAAAAGATCGATGCTTTGTTTGTGCGATGACATCTTCCATCCCAAAGCGATGCTTCTCAAGAATAGAGTTCCATCTCTCCAACGAGATTGATGATACAAATACTAACCTCTGTTATCTTCCAAGCCCAACAGACCGTTTGCGGCGTTCCTTGCGTTCTCAATCTCTATCATTGCGGACGAGGGTCGGCTTAGATTTCCTCTGATTGTGGATTGTTGAGAAGGCGGTAGCATTGTGGATTGATACGCGTTTGGATCTTGTTGTTGGTGATTGTGATCAATGTATTGTTGCTGATGATGATGAGAAGATTGTTCGATGGAAGAGGAAGTGGAAGAGGAAGAGATTGACCAAATCGAGGAAGATGAATCTTTGAGGGGAAGAGGAGGCGGGCGACCATCTTCTTCTTGGTCGTCTGAGCTCGAGTCTAGATCTCTTGAGGATTGTTTTGGAGTTAGAGTCGAATGATATGAATTGCAAGATGACATTGAAGATGGGTTTGCAGAGAAGGAGTAGAGAGTGCGGATAGGAGGGGTGCAACAGAGAGATAGGATTGCAAAAGAGAAGAGAAGAGAAGAGAAGCTTCACTCTTCTGCGAATTCCTTGCTTCCTGCTCTGATTAGACTTGATTCAATCTTCACTTGACGATTTGCTTCTCTTTCTAATTCTCAATCTTGACTTAGTTGCTGGAAATGTGTGTGGTTGCGAAAGAAGATCAGATTCTTCTCGAGATGGCTGAATTGCTAAATTTTCACGTGGCCAACCGTTGACGCTCAACTTAGATGGACTTGAAAGAGCGAAAAGGAAAAGAGAGCAATGGTAGAGAACTGATGAGATGTTAAAGATTGAGAAATCACTAAAGACCAAGGCTCAGGAGGTCTCTTTTGAGCCTTCACCTTTGACCCAAGCAAAAGGGGGGTTGCTTTGGTCTCGGAGGGAAGAATCACTGTGCTCTCCCCTTGCTTCTCTTTTCATCCGTCATGAGGGACGACTTTTGATCATTCCCCATCTGGAAAGAGTAGAAATAAGCGCTCGATGCCTCCTTCAAGCGTATGGTTGGAGGTTTGACTCGCGTTCTCTGAGGCTATACTACTAGTTTCGCTCTTCTCCCCCCTCGAAAGAGAAGTTTCAGATATGCCAATTTTCTTTTTGGACTTCTGCTTATCATCTTGAGGAAAGAGAACTCATAAGAGAACCTGCATGCAACCACAATCTCAGCTCTACTCCTTGCATCTCTTTTTAGCTAGGCAGTAGCTTTAGCTTTTGCTGTCCCTTCCGTCCAGATCAACATTTTTCCAGAACCTTTTCGTTCAGAAAGAGGGGTCATGAATTCGTCTGTTCAACAATAAGCCTCCGAAGATTTCAGGATTTAGAAATAATAGCCTCACGTGCCACCACGATCTTCTCGATGTTTGATTTTCGCCCAAGATTTGGAGTTCGAGGTACTTTCCTTCAAAGAAAAATCCACGACCTCTATGAAATATTTTGAGGAGAGAGGGAACGAAGTAGGGAAAGAGTTTTCGGGAACTTAGAAACGAAAGGGCTTTTCTCATTCTTTCGTTTCTTGATAGATGGCTGCAAAGATTTGCAATCTGTAGTCTTGGCTCCTGATTTTGGTAGAACTACTATCTATAATGGAAATGAGGTATCTAGAAGAGTCGTCACTACTGAGGAGAGTTTAGAAAAGTAACAGTTGATGGGGAAGTAAAGGACAAAGTCGATTGGATGTTCCCGTTCCTCCAACTCAAGAGATCTCTTCTCTTTTTTCTCACTCTATTCATACATTCCAACTGTCTGAGAGTCGAGTTTAGCTAGCTTCACTAGTCAGTGGGTCACTCATAAGACGAGATAGAGCTTGAGCTTGAGAGTGGAGAATCGAGTTTTTGACGACAAAAGTCAGAGTAAGACAGGGATATCCCGATGAGAAAACCTGGGATTCAGGTCTTCTACTTCGGTAAAATCATTAACGAGCTTGTTCGTTGATTCGACTGTGTTGATGAAGAAGCAGGCTTAACTTGGGCTCGAAATTCTACTTTTCCAAAATCTCAACTCACAGTCTCAAATATCGCTCTCCCTGGATTCCTTGCAGTTCTCGGCGTGGTCAAGGTCTTCAAAGTTCTCAAGATTCTCAAAAGCGTCATCTCATCTCTGTGAGTGAAAAGCTCTTCAGCTCAGCAGAGCGAACGTCGAGCGATTTGATGACAGAGTTGGGCGAGCTCTCTTGAACACAAAACAATCAAGTCGAAGAGGTGCTTGAAACTTGGAAGACCTTCCAAGTCTATCTACGCAAACAAAAGAAGAAGAAGAAGAAGACAAAACATGACGAAACCGTGTTCAACCTCCAGTCCTTTGATTTCAATTTCCAACATCTTCGTCTCAAAATCTTCTCGAGCTATGAGTTTTGAGGCTTCAACCAACCTGGAAGTTAGGAAGAAACCCAACGTTGAGTTGACAGAAAGACCTCGCCAGGCTTGGAAGGGTCGCCAACTGCGATGGAATAGAAGACACGATGGAAAGCAAGCTTCGTCAGCAATCAACAACTCTCTCCTGCTCTCCTTGACAATCAGAACGAAGTTTGGCTCAATCATCTACTCACTCAATTCACCTTCTTCAGCTTTCCTCAAAACGACCCTTCCACTCATAAAGATCTCCTCCTTTTCTAATCTTTTTCTCTTGCGAGCCCACTTTTCTGAGTCTACAGTTACTACACCAAGCAAGAAAGGAGCCGCAGGAACTGCCACCTCTCTCAGTTTGGGCAAGGATGAGCCTCTCGATTTGATAAGTTGAAGTAGATGATCCTCAGCCGAAAATTCTTCGTCGCCATAACAAGGCAACCAGATAACCTCCAAGCTAGAGGGAACTACAAGCTTTGGACAGTAAGTGTGAATCCCGCGTAAAATGTGACCATCTAGAGTCAACATTTTCATGGCCTTGAAATTGGAAAGACAGGCACTTTGTGGTCTATCTGGTCTGAGTACACAGCCGAATAATCTAAGATGAAGAAGTGAGTTGAAAGAATGATGAAGAACCGTAAGACATTCCGCCGACAACAGCGTTTTATCTCCTTCTCTCCGAGCGTCGTAATTTCCAAAAATCTCGAGTGACACAAGTTGACTCGTGTTCACGCATCGAAGAAGCTGAGAAACTGCAAACGTCTTCTGATTCCCTTGAGCCGAATACCTGTGAGAGCTTCCTTCCAATCCCCACCAAGTCTTTGGTTTTGAAGCCTCCCAAATGAAGTTAATGTTCAGCGATAGCTTGCAAACCCGAGATAAACCTTCGACCGTGTCACCATATTCCGATAGGAATTGGAGGTCTTCAGTCGGATAATCCAATCCAAGCGCAGCCTCTGAAAGCCAAGGGACGAAAAGCAACAGCCAGATGCCATTCCTTGCTGATAGATTGTTTCTATCATCTTTCCTAGCGCCAATGTAGAGCTTCTTGAGAGAATTGGTGAAGAACGCATGACGTTCGAAACATAAACCGTCAATGTAAATGGATGATCCGATGATCAATGTCTCGATTGCAGGAACACTG
The DNA here is from genome assembly GCA_001599655.1 of Golubevia pallescens. Lineage (NCBI taxonomy): Eukaryota > Fungi > Basidiomycota > Exobasidiomycetes > Golubeviales > Golubeviaceae > Golubevia > Golubevia pallescens. Next base: position 271,917 of record BCHO01000014.1, read on the forward strand.
CGAAAGATACCCATCAATAGCATACCGAACCCTTGCTGGCGTCTGATATTGTAGTCTACGGAAGAAGGAAGGCCAGAATGGAAGTTTTTTCTGCAACTCAGAGCGATCGCTCTCAGAGTAGAGTCTCTCGTTCTGTTGGAAGAAGAACGATGACGAAAGTTTGTGAGGATACCAGATCGATCAGGATCCATCTCTCAACAGACATCAGTAAAGTCGGAATGAGAGAATCGAGACTCAACTCACTTTCTTGCCTTTTCCTTTTCTTGAAAGTTCTTGCTTTCTTCCACCCATCCTTGCACCATCTCGGCGATGTGTAGAGCGACGTTTTGTGGGATTGAATCTAGAGTAGCTCGTTTGTTGATAGTCTTCGATACTTCTCGATCTTGTTCGCTTGGTTGCATCATGTCGCAATTTGAGGAGTGAGTGGTTGAGAACGAACTGGAAAAGTCGTTTCTTTGCCTTCTTCCAGCTTCCAACAACCATCGAGACCATGAGTTCTTCCAAAGACAACCGAGACGGTGCTGATTCTAACTGGGGCTACAGTCTAGAAATCCAAAGTCGATGGCTAGATCAAGATCAGTGAGGATTCATCAGAGCCACTTCATCGAACCTTGAACGAAAAGCTTACCCCACAACTTCTTTCCCTTCTCTAATCTCGCAATCAGGTATGGTCATCTCAACAATTCAGCCTACTATCTACTAGCTGACACCATAGTTAACACCTACCTCGTATCAAAGTGTTCTCTAGAACCCTTCATTCATCCAACTTCAACCTCCAACAATCAAAGACCCTCTTCTTCTACTACTTCAATGACTCCATCTCTTCCAACTGAACCTCCAACTACGAACACAAGTTCAGTCTCGAGTTCAAGCTCGAATGATCAATCACCAGCTGCATCTTCAGTCATAGGATTGGTCATCTCTTCTTCTGCACAATTCTTTTCTCCAACTTCTTTCCCTTCTCTGATGCTTTGCAAGTTGAGAGTCGTCAAGTTGGGCAAATCTAGTGTCACTTATCAAGTCGGGATCTTTGAAGTTCCAGTAGATTCTGCTTCTAAGTCTACGCAGGGAAAGAAAGCTGCTGTTGTCACTCAATCGACTCATGTCTTTGTGGATCGGGTGTCGAGAAGGCCGGTCAAGGTTTTGCCTGATAGCATTAGGAATGGATTGGAGAAGTTGAAAATTGAGGAGTTTGTCTTGAAAGAAGGGAACAGTAAATTGTAATGGTAGGTTTGTTGAGATACATCTAATTTTGTCAACTTCTCTCGCTGTGTGATGAATGCTAGCTCACCCTTCTCTCGCTCTCTCTGGTATGCTACGAAATTGCAAATGCACATTAGAGAGAAGCATGCAAACAAACGAACAAACAAGTACAAAATGAACAAAAGGGAGCAGCCGAAAAGCAATGTCCTCGAAACTATCTCCTTCACAATCCTTCTTTCGCGAGATCCTCACAGATCTGCAGGTAGAAATCGGTCGGTCTGAAATGATCTCTTCCTAAAGCGGCCATCAAAGGTTTATTCACCCATCCAATGAGATGAAGATGGGACACGTCATCTAATGTACCTTGATACTGTCCCCAGATTGAGCTGGAAACCGAGACCAAACCATCGTTCTCGCCCTGTAGAAGAAAGGTAGAAAGGGAGGAGACAAGCGCAAGCAACGACGATTCGTGGAATTGAATGAGAGGCGTACGGAAAATGGTCATGAAAAGGAGAAGGTATGTAGAAAGGATCAACGATAATTTAGGCGGAAGAAGAGAAAAAGATCCCTCTTGAGTGACTGCTGCTCTGCTCTTCTCCGCTTCTTAACATTACCTGAACTTCATCGATCACAAACTCACCTCTTCAGCATGAATGATTCCCCAAGGAATCCTAAACTCATTAAGGAATCCAGGTCTGAAACTAGCTCCCCAAGAAAAGTAGAGACATTCCGGATCGTCTTTAGTAACCTCGTTGAAACTCGACATTGATTCTATCGTCAAATCCTGAAAAGCTCCTCCTTCCCCTGGAACCTTCAAAGTTTTGAGAGCATTCAGAAGAGTGGGAAGTCTATCTTTGCCAATTACCTCATTGATCATGTAGTCTGCGAAGGCGGAACCTCGATGAGGAGAGGCTATCGTCGTTAGAGATCTAACTTTGAAAGAATACGAACCTTTCAGATTGGAGATTAGATGTCTCCCATCAAGCCCACCCATACTATGGCCAATTAAATTGATTTCCCTTCCTGCAAATCTGTCTTCAATGAGATCTCGAAGACATGCTGCTCTCTCTTGAATCGAAGCAGTTACTGGAACTTCAGTGACGAGCACTTCGGCTGGCGGAAGGGGGAGAGAGCGAGCAAAATTGAATAACAATCAGCAACAGTGGAGATTAGATCGTTCCCATTCCAATTGAAAGAAAATGCAAGAGACCGAAGCAGATTACTCACTACCATTTGCTTCCAACACTTCCGTCACTCCCCTCCAATAATTGAGACTCAAACTTGGAATGCTCTTGATACCTAAAGACTTGAAGCCAAACAAGCCAACACATAAGACAATTGGCAATCTAGGACTCTGATATTTGTCCTGTAATCTGAGTAATTGCTTCTTAGAAAGGTTTGAAGATTCTAAATCTTCACCAGAGGTCCCTTTGCCCTTCCCTTCCCCATCTCCAGTCCCACTCGATTGAGCCAAAGCACTACTTAATTGCTTCTCGTGATCTTTGATCCACTTATTAGGAGATTCCGGTTCGGCTGGACCGATGAGAGATCTCAATCTAGATATAGCGTCCAAGAAACCAGTTTGACCTTCTTCGACTTTACTCGTTTCGACTCCATTCTCTATTTGATTCTGATCAACAGTAGAATTATAATTATCCAATTGAGTTCCAAAGCCTTTTGAAATAGTATTCCAGAACCCAGGTCTATCCTCAACATCACCATTCAATCTCTCCTCCAGATTCAATCCTTCTCCATCAAGGATCATTTCATGATTATGACCATCCCAATTCAACTCCTTTCCATCTTGATCGACCATTTCATCATTTTCATCCCCAACTACTATCCCAGCTCTCGAAACCTGACTAAACGCTCTAGAATGTCTTTTTGAAGACGGACTTGATTCGTCTGGGAACCAAGTGGATTGAGGTCTGGTTAACAAAGTATGAGGTTGATTTTGATTCTGATTCCTTTCACTAGAAGAAGAAGAGATTGTAGTGATCACATCTCCGAAAATGTTTAATTGAGGAGTGGAAGTTGATCTTGTGGATCTGGAAGAAAGTTGAGATAAAAGAGATGGTCTTGAAGGAGTTGAAGTTGAAGAAGAAGTTGACTTATCTGGAGATGGAGTTGGAGAAGATGAATTCAAAGCTTCTCCAATGGCATTTTTGAGATCGTTTGAAATCTTTCTAGATTCTTTCAAAGGAGAAGAAGTGTTTGAATTTCTTCCATATTCATGATCGTAATCTCTATCGGGAGTGGACACTCTTGACAACCCTCCTCCAACTCCTACTCCTCTAGTCAAATTCAGACTATTCCTAACATTGTTCCTAGAAGTAGGTCTAGAAGTCACTGGAGAATGATTGGTGATAGGAGAAGGTAACCTAGCTGGAACAGGAGGGGAAATCAAATTTGGTATCTCATCTTTCACCATAGCTTCTTGTAAAGATTCCTCCAAAAGGTTGGCTTGAGAAGTAGATGGTTCCAACATTGGTCTGATGGCTTTAGGTTGGATTGGAATGTTTTGCGATTTGGAATCGGATCGAGTAACCGAGGTAGAGGCGGGAGGATTGATAGATTTCAACGATGGATTGATGAGAAGGGTTGGCACTTCTTTTGATTCTGAAGATTCTTTAGAAGCTAGATTCATTCCTTTCGAGCTATTAAAAGTACCTTTGCTGAATTCCGAAGCTGTCGATTGACTTTGTCCTACTGCCTGGCCTTGAGCACTTTGATTCCTTCCAACAGATGATGTTCGACTCTGCCTCTCTGTTCTCTCTCTATCCAAATTCATTGACTGAATTGATAGATCAGCCTTGATTGGATCTGTAACCCTAGCTCCATCTCTATTCTGATGAGTAGTATGAATCACTCCATCATTTTTATCTCTCCGAAGAGCCAAATGAGTCCTAGAATCGGTGTCCAGATGAGGTGAAGACGGAGGAGTTGAATTTGATGAAGATATAGGAGAAGTCATGGGATTAAAAGTTGAGGCTGTTGATGAAGACGAGGATGAGGATCTTGAAGGATCAGAAGTAGAATTTTTGAGGTTCCCAACTGCTTTCCCCTTTGATTTCCAAGGAGGCTGTGAGTTTGTGAGGTTGGCCCACATTGGATAATTTGATCTCCGAAGATGGAGGAGAGAAATGGAAGTAGTCGGAATAGTGAAAAGAGTAAGAGGATGGGAGAAGCTGAAGATGTTGATTTTGATAAGAGGCAGCGATGGAAAGGATGGGCCGAACCTCTTGCTTAGAAATGGCTTTACCGAACGTTGAAGAGTAAACAATCTAGAGAGATTTCAGGATGGTAATTCAGTGCTGAAGGATAAGATAGTTTAGAGAAAAGGAGAAGTATTGAAGATCTTCAAGGTGGAGAATTATGGAGAGACGTCATAGAATTCAAGGTCCGCCGTGCATTCTTTGGTGAGAACGAGGTTGTCACTTTCTCTTCTTCAACCATTGCATCAATTTCAATCTTGCTCTTTCTTTTTCTAAATCATTCCGATCAATACCAGCTCGCAAGACACAAATAGAGTCCAGATAGACGCAAGCCCTTCCATTCGGCAACTCACAGCCTTGTCCTCCCTCCATCTACTCACTCTCAAAGGACACACTGGATTAGACAATCTTCAAGATGGCAAACATGCTCAAAGGGTTTTGGCCAAATGGTCCTCAGGATCAGGTCAGTACTCGCTCAGAGACATAGTTGAGAGAAGAGATGAGATGAGAGGGATTGGAAATCAGAGGATGAGGAGGAGGCTCGGTCCAAACGAGGGGAAGGGCTACAGGGCAGCAACATCGACACTACGATGGACGAGATGATACGACTGCGGATTTGGTAGTTTCTGGAATCGGAATCAAAAGCCAGAGTCCAATCTCAAGAGGAGAGAAGACAGAAGGTGCATTCCACTTGCAATCTCCTGCGTGAAGATCCTCCCTTATCTCCTTTGTCTCTTTTGTCTATTCCATCTTCTATCAAATGCTATCATCTAAGCTTATTCGACTTCCGTGTAATGCTCAGACTTCAATTTCCATCCAAGCTCTTACTCACCCCTTCCTTTCTACTCTAACTTCTATCTCTCTTTCCTTTCCTCCTAACAGACGACTCCCAAAGCCTCCTCTTCTTCAACCAGATCAGAAGAATCAAACCCTTTCGACACCTTTTCAGTCTCTTCAGCTTTGCCTTCCACCACCAACAACAACAACAATAACAATAACAATGTCAGCGTGGGCGGTCCAGGTCAACCTGCAGGTAGAATGGGTTCATCTTCAAATTTAAACCTCAATTACAATCAACAACAACCTCCAACTCCTAGTAGAAGTGATTCTCATTCTAGAGGCAATAGTGCTAATAACATCATTCCTGGCTTGCAGGATGGCTTGAGAACTCCGGGAGGAGTGACGAGTCAGGCTAGCATACCTACCACTTCCGTCTCTACTTCTGGTGAGTTGGGAGAATGAAAGAATTGGAGAAGTTTGGGAAGAATGAATGGGGAAGAGAGATTGGATAGTTGTTGAGAAGTAATGAGATTTGAAAAGGGAAACATCGAGAACAGAGGCAAATGTAGATCTCGACTTTGAGAACTGACTCTTGCCCATTCTCTCTTTGTATCCTTGCAGCTCCCGACTTCACCATGAAGCTACCACCAGCAAAGAACAAAGTAGAATCTACAGCGACCAATTCCAACCCTTCCTCTTCTTCCACTCGTAACACGACTTCCTCTCGTGGACATCTAACCATCAAGATTGTAGAAGCTAGAAACCTACCTATTTCCTCTTCTACTTCTCGACCCTATGCAGTGGTTCAATTTGATAAGAATGAATTCATTGGTAGAGAACCAATAGATTCAGCAGATGAAGATGCAAAAGGAACTGCAGTTCCAAGAGCTGAATTACAAGAATCAAACAATGTCAGAGCCAGAGCTAAAACGGTGACTCCAACGATTGGAAAGGAAAGTTTGAGACAAAATCCAGTTTGGAAACATGAAGTTACATTTGATGTCACTCATGAGAATTGTCCAATTTACATTTCAGTTTATGATAGAGAAGGAGAAGAAGAAGGTTTTGTTGGAATGAGAGAAATCAGACCTAGATTGGTTAATAAATTGAAATCGGATCAATGGTATCCTTTGGTTTCAAAGGAATTCAATTCAAATGAAAATGCTTCGGAAGAACACTTGACTTCTGGAGGAGGAGGAGAAATTGGTGGTGGTGCTGCTTCTTCGGAAGATTTAGGTCAAGGAGAAGTTAGAATCGAAATGAAGTATGAAAAATTGGCTCAAAAGAAATTGACTCCAAGAGATTTCGAATATTTGAAATTGATTGGTAGAGGAACTTTTGGCAAAGTTTTCCAAGTTAGGAAAAAGGATACTAGAAGAATTTACGCCATGAAGGTGTTATCAAAGAGAGAGATTGCAATCAAGAAAGAAGTGACTCATACGATGGGAGAGAGGAGAATCTTGGAGAAATCTCTAGATTGTCCATTTTTGGTAGGATTGAAATTTTCATTCCAATCTGAATTCGAACTCTTCTTCGTTACGGATTATAAATCTGGTGGAGAATTGTTTTGGCATTTACAAAGAGAAGGTAGATTTACAGAGGAAAGAGCTAGGTTTTATATAGCCGAATTGGTCCTGGCTTTGGAACATTTACATAAATTCGATATCGTTTATAGAGATTTGAAACCTGAAAATATTCTATTGGACGCTACTGGACATGTAGCTTTATGCGATTTCGGTCTCTCCAAACCTGATTTGGGTCAAGGTCAATTGACAAACACTTTCTGTGGTACGACGGAATATCTGGCCCCAGAGGTTCTTTTGGATGAATCTGGTTATTCTAAATTGGTCGATTTCTGGTCTTTGGGAGTGTGAGTATCGAGAGGGGTGTTTGTTTTTGAGGGCCTTTATTCTTAATGTTCGTTTGGCTTACCCTTTTTCATCTTCTCTCTCTCTCGTTGGGTTCCCTCATAGGTTGCTATTCGAAATGTGCTGTGGTTGGTCTCCCTTCTATGCTGAAGATACTCAACAGATGTACAGGAACATCTGCTTCGGAAAGATCAAGTTCCCTCGAGGTGCCATTGGAGATGATGGAAAACAGTTCGTCAAAGGAGTGAGTAGTTCTCACTCGAAAGGGAGTCTGCCGCCTGATCAGAGATTCTATGTACCCGAAAGATTTTATCTCATCAAAGTCGAAAAGTCTTGTACTGATCTTCTTCGTCTTTCTTTTCGGTTCTCTTTCTCACAGCTACTGAACCGAAATCCGAAACATCGATTAGGATCTCAAAGAGATGCCTTAGATCTCAAAGAACATTCCTTCTTCAAAGACGTGGATTTCGTAGCTCTAGCTGCCAAACAATTGACTCCACCTTTCAAACCTCTGGTCGAATCAGACGAATCAGTAGCCAATTTCGATCCTGAATTCACGGAAACTGATCTACAAGATGTAGCCTTCATTCCAGGATTCGATGGAGAAGAATCTTCTGGAATGTCTGAAACTGTCAATGGCATGAACTCAAGTCTCATAGATGCACCAACGATCGGAACTTCCAACAATCATTCGAATGGAAATCAAGGTGTAAAGATTAGTAGTAAGAAAGAGGACGGTCAAGAAAGTGGGGGAGAAGGAGCTTTGAGTAGAAGTGTTCAGGATAAATTTAGAGGATTTAGTTATTCGGGAACTTATGAAGGTTCTTTGGCTGGTAGTTTTGGTGGTAGAAGGGGGAGTGGTGGTATGGGTGGAATAAATCTAGGAATGTCGAAAATGGAAAAGAGCGACGAGGAGAAATCAGACGTGGAAATGGATGGTTAAGATCTAAGATTAATCTCAAGAAATCCATCTAATTAAACACCTTTCTCACTATCCGATTATGGTCACAATCTCGAATTACAATCCAAGGCTTCAAACCAACCCTTAACAAATGAGATCCAGATGAAACAAACTCCCAATCTCCTTCGACTACTAATCAAACGGACAAGACTCCATTCCTTCTCTTTTTCTCGATTCAAGACCTTCAATAAAGATGTTTCTATTCTTAATTGTCTATTGTTCTTTTCCCCTTTGGCTGTCAATTGTATCCTTTCTGTTCAATGGCCTTTGACTCTTGTCTGTGCAATTCATCATCTTTGGCTCTTCCCCTTTAGATCTTCAAGGTGGTTTTACATTGCTTTTGTCTTTCTCTTTTACTTTGTATATATGAAGAATCAAATCAACTTAAAGGTAGCCCGCAGAGAGAGTTCGTTGCTCTGTCGTTGCTCTGAAGATGCGAGAAGATTCCAGAAAGTTTGGTAGTCTTTGGGCATTCTCACTTGAATAACGAACTACTTAACGCTTCACATCCAATTCGAGAATAATTCAAACCAATCATGGGTAAAGATTACTACAAACTGCTTGGAATCTCGAAATCGGCAACTGAAGATGAGATCAAAAAAGGTGAGTCTTGAATGATAGACTCATTCCTTCCAAGCCTTATCACTGATTGACATTCTGCTCTCGATTCTCTCCTTTCAGCTTACAAAAAGGCGGCTCTCAAGAATCATCCAGATAGAAATAAAGACAATCCAAACGCCAAAGCAAAGTTTCAAGAGATAGGTGAAGCTTTCGAGGTCTTGTCAGATAAGAATAAGGTGAGTACGTCGAGAAGGAACAAGTATCAGTACTCGAGACTGGGCAGCGGTGGATAGAAACAGAGTCAATGGTCAACAATGTTCCTCACAAACAGCTCAAAGCCGCTCACACGAGGCAGCGATAGGCTGTAGAAGCTGCAAAGATGCCTTTGAGAAGAAGTGGAGCAACGACTTGGGAAGGAATGCTTCACCATGAAGAGGTGCTGCTAGTCTCTTTCATTTCTGAGAGTTATGAGGCTGAATTCTGAATCGATTACCAGTAGAGTAGGGATCTCGGAGACGTCGAGCTCTTCATATTCATTTTCTCGAACTTGAGATAACCTTGGAATGCCTACCTGAACCAGCTTGACTGACCTCTTCTTCCCTCTCTCACTCCATCACAGAGAACTATATATGATACTTATGGAGAAGAAGGACTCAAAGCTCAACCAAGCGGAGGTCCAGATATGGGAGGAGCTGCTGGAGCAGGACCTTCATTCTCTGGATTCCCAGGCGGGGCAGGAGGAACTACTTTCTCATTCGGAGGTGGACCTGGTGGATTCACTCCTTCTTCAGCTGAAGACATCTTTGCTTCAGTCTTTGGATCCATGGGAGGGGGGATGGGAGGTGGAGGAGGATCTCCTTTCGCTTCAATGGGAGGCGGTATGCCTGGAATGAGCTCTGGAAGAGGAGCCAAAAGAGGTGCAAGTGCAACTGGCATGCCAGGAGGTTTTGGAATGAGTGGTGGTGGAGATCCTTTCGCTGGAATGGGAATGGGAATGGGAATGGATCAGGATCATCAAGAACCTACTCAAATCAAAGACGTAGAGAAACAATTGCCTTGCAGTTTGGAAGATCTTTTCACTGGTACTACCAAGAAGTTGAAGGTTGGAGCTAAGACTTTGAGTGGTGGAACTGAAGAGAAGGTACTTTCAATAGATGTCAAGCCTGGTTGGAAGAAGGTGAGTAATTCATGAGATGAGAAGATGAAGCTTGAATACAAGATCTCTGCGTGCTTTTGACTCGGACTACTGACACGATACCTCTCTCAATTTCCTTCTTTTCAATCCACTTTCAACAGGGCACTAAAGTTCGTTTTGCAGGAGCTGGAAACGAAGTCGCACCTGGAAAAAGATCAGATTTAGTCTTCGTCATAGACGAGAAACCTCACACTAGATTTTCTAGAGAAGGAGATGATCTCAAAGTTTCAATATCATTATCTCTAGCAGATGCTTTAGATCCACCTCCAAAAGCTTCCAGAAATCTCACCACTTTGGACGGAAAGAAGGTCAACATTCCACTGCCGACTCCATCGAATGGACAAACCTCAATCATGCCTGGAAGGACGACTAGAATGGCTAATCAAGGAATGCCCATCTCAAAGACTGGTGGAACCAAGAGAGGAGATTTGGTCATTGTTTGGGAAGTCAGTTTGCCAGATAGGTTGAATGAGGAACAGAGGAAGACAATTAGGAATGCTCTTTCGGCTGCTTCTTCTTAGAAAAGTCTTTCAATGACTTAGTTTCTCTCCCCGATTCTGCCTTTCCTGTCATCAAACGATCTTGTCATGTATAGAAACCTTCATCAAGATGTAATCGTCACCTGCTTCAAAAATCATTTCGTCTGCTCAGTTTCGTGTGACACAGTGTTGATTTTCGAGTCACTATACGAACAAGCTATCTCCTTATCATGCACTCATGCTTGAGAGAGAGAGAGAGAACACCTCTTGAAATCGGAATTAGTTCGGCATTGGAAGTTCGTTTCGGCTTTGGACTTGGTCGAGTAGTGGAGACGTTAGTGGAGAAGAGCCGTCATCTCACAATCTTCAATTCCTATAAAGAGACTTCACTCAGAGGCAATTTCTGCTTTCTCAACCACAACAGCATCTTCAAAATGACTACTGCAAAGACAAACATTCAAATCGCCTTCGGTACCATGACCTTTGGAAGAGAAGGCGAAGAGCAATCTCGAGTCTTCAAGCTAGAAGATTGCCAAAAGATTCTAGATATCTTCAAATCTCATGGACACACCGAGCTTGATACTGCCAGAGCTTACGGTGCTGGAACTAGTGAGGAGTATTTGAGAGATTTGGGAGCTGAGAAGCAAGGCTTCAAGATCGCCACCAAGGTCAGTAATTCTCTTTAGGCTCTCAAATCAAGTTCTCGACGAAAGCTGACGATACTTCCCTTTCTTTTCTTCTCCTACAGGTCTTCCCCAATGCTCGTTTCCCAGCCGTCAAAGGTTGGAAGGTCTACACTCACGAAGGGAAAGGATCTTCAAACGGAGTTCACGCTGCTCTAGAAGACTCCCTTCAAGCATTGGGAACTTCCAAAGTTGATCTTTATTACCTTCATGCTCCAGATAGAGAAGTCCGTCTTGCTGAGACTTTAGAAGCAATCAACGAAGAATATAAGGCAGGTCACTTTTCAAGATTCGGTATCTCGAACTACAAGGCTTCAGAAGTCGATGAAATCGTTTCAATCTGTGAAAAGAATGGTTGGGTCAAACCTACTGTTTACCAAGGTCTTTACAATGCAATCGTTAGATCTGCAGAGCCTGAGCTGATTCCAACTTTACGTAGGGTGAGCGATCAGACTCGGTCAAGAGAATGAAGATTTTTTTGGCATTCGACTCTGACTTACTCATCTCAAATTTCCAATCTCTACTCTTCTTCTTCAACAGCACGGGATTTCATACTATACTTACAATCCACTCGGAGGCGGGTTCTTTACTGGAAACGTCCAGAAAGACAAAGAAGTAGAAGCCGGATCAAGATTCGATGGAAACAAGTGGCAAGGACAGGTGAGTTTTCCAAGAGAAGAAAACGTAATACTTCCTCTGAAATCTTCTGACTTTAGTCTGTCTTTCCCAAACTGTTCGGTAATCCCACAGATGTATCAAAAGAGATACTTCAAGGATTGCTTTTGGGAGGCTTTAGAACAATTGAAACCAGTAGCCCAGAAACACAATCTTTCACTTGGTGAAATTGCATTGAGATGGATGTCTCATCATTCCCAACTTTCAAAGGAACATGGAGATCATATCATCATCGGAGCTTCTTCTTTGAATCATATCGAGACGAACTTGAAGGACTTTGAAAAGGGACCTTTGGATCCTGAAGTCGTCAAAGCTGTGGACCAAGCTTGGGAATTGGTAAAGGGTGAAAGTCCCCCTTATCATTTCTAAGTGGGGTAGATTCGTTTGTTAGGAACCCTTGTGAGAACTTGTACCACTTTAGAGAAAGAATTGCAATGACGTTTTCGTGTTCCCATAACGAGTGTGAATCTAAGGAAAGAGATCTTGAGAAAGTCGTATGTTGTGAGAGTGATTGAAGAACTAAAAGTACACGAGAGAGTAGGTGATTGAAGAACGTGAATCATGTCTGAAAACTTGGGCCAAGAAAAGAAAGCGAAAGACTTCGCCAGAGGTATGAGATTAAAGATGAAATGGAACTCGGGAAGAGAATTGGCTTAAGGTATTCTTGCATCTTCAGCCCCAAGCGGCTGTTGAGCTATAGTTGACGATAAGATGACCTTCTGTACCAAAGCACTGTGAAATCGAAAGAGGTGGAAATGTTAGACGAGGGATCGAGATTGAAATGCAAAAGATGTCGGAAGGCTCTTTAGCTCCAATCATGAATGCATACGCACTCTATATAGATTTCCAACAGTATCATCTGGAGCCGGTGAGAAAGAACTGTTGATGTATAGGAACTGGAGCAAAGAAGGCGGATAGAAGAGGAGTGAGGGGTTAGAAGACTGATAAGCAAATGCACCAATCTCTTGAGAGCTTTATATCTACGAGTCCTCCCTTGATCCTTCGATCAGAACACTTGAGGATCTTATTTCCCAGTCATAATCTCATTCCACCTTATAAAGAGAGTCATGCAGAAGAAGAAGAGAAGAGCGACTCACCAAAGCGTCACTCTGTTTCCAACCCAACTCTTTCCTCAAGAACTGGATCACTGCCTGGAATCGATTGAAGGCGGTAATTCTGAAATAGTTGTTCTGTCACAAAATGGAACAAGACGGGAGAAATCAAAGATGATTAGTCTTGATAGTCGAAGAGATAGAGATCTGAATGCCACTACTTGCTCATGATGCTCACCTTCATGATTGGAGCATTCCCTATGGCCTTGAACCGAACGACGACTGGCGAGGAGTAGGAAAGAGAGATGATCAGATCTTTTAGCTCATGAGAAGTTGAATGAGAAAGAGTAGAATTCCAATCTCTCAATTACCTTTTGAAGAATCCTTTTTCTTGTAATGATCCAAGGCAGACAAAGCATTCGGAGGAGGAGTAGATGCTGTGGCTGAGGTTGTTGTTGTTTGTTGATGTTGAATTGAAGGAGTGTTTGTCACGGGAGATTGAATCGAGAGAGCATTTAAGCCAGCGTCTAGTCCAGAAGATGTCATGATGGTTGAGGTTCGAGATGATAAGAAGTTGCTTTCCTTCTAACCACGACTATCACTATTCAAGCAATTCTCATTCCACAGCTTCAAGCAGAAATCAAGGAAAATCAATCCAGCAAGGAAAAAAATCACGCCAGGTCGATAGAAGAAGAGAGCAAGTCATGGCCAAAGCTTCCAGCTCTACTTCTGCTTCTTCTTGCACTTCATTTCCAGTCGATTCCACACTTCTTCATCCAACTTTTGAATCCTACAGACTAGTTCAACCTCAAGATCCAGAAGACGAATCTTTGATTCAATCCTATCATCCTCTTCCTTCACAATTGTCTCTGTCGCAAATCTCGAATCCTTCTGGTTCCATCTTGGGTCACAAAGATGCAAAGGATAGAAGTCGATTCTCTCATCTCATCCCAAAGATGCAGTCGGACGAAGAGGATCAGGATACGAATGGATCCGCAATGGCTGCTTACGTGGATTTGCAGGGCTTCTTGATGTTGATCGTCGTAGATGAGGTGAGTACAGTAGAGAGTCGAAGAAGAATCAAGTAGCCTTTCAGCTTTTCAATGAGATCGTTGGCAGATGTGGTTCGACATTTCTCAATCTGAAGTTGGAAATGGTATTCTGATGTATGACCCGACTTCATTGCTTCCTCACAGACATCTAAGCCTTCTTTCCATCCTCTCTGTCATCTAGAAGCTACTCCATTACCAACTTCAACTTCTCCTCTCTCGCCTCCACCGCCTCCTTCGATCCTCTCTCTGCCTGGAAATCTCTGGCTAGTAACATTAGGAGATGGTCATCTCTCTCTGGTCAAGAGTCGGAGCGTTCCAAACGCTCTCAAACCTGGATCAAACTCAAAGAGATGGACTGGGGATCTTCTGAAACGATGGAAGGTCATCAATGAGGAGAATTCAGAAACAGATTCAGATTCAGATGAAAGAATAGCTTTCAGGCTTCTAGATTCGGAAGTTCTCCAAGTCGAAGGAAAGGAGAAAAGCTTCAAGGTTCTCATTCAATCTTCGAGAAGGATCGCTTTTGGTTCGTCTAGACCTCAACCTGGTCTTGGTGGTTCGGCTTCAACATCTACTGCTTCGGACAAAGAGAAATCGAGTTCATCTAGGATTGTTTTTGACGTCTCGATGATTCAAATCGACTTGTCGGAGTCAGAGATGTCATCGAACTCAATTGAGGATCTGAAACCAAGATGGGCAGTGACTGGAGATGAACCTTCTTTTTACGCCAAAATATCTACCAAAGCTTCGTCGAACGGTAGGAAGTCTGAAGTTTCAAAGCATCTGCTCTGCTCAGAAGCTGGCTTTGTTGCTAAACGAAGGAAAGTCGAGATCTCAACCTCACCATCGACATCAACAGATTCCAAAGCTACTGCTCAGTCAGTCTCAAGTACTCCTCCTCAATTTGGTCCTCAATCACAAGTGAGCTCTTCTAGAGCTCAACCATTCTCTTGGCATCAAACTTCGGATACAGTCACTGTCGTCTTCGCCTTACCTCCGTCGATAAGAAAAGAACAAGTCAGATCTCACTTCCAAAATCAAACTATGAGTCTTTCAATTTCTCCTGAAGCTAGATCTCAAATCTCCGCCTCTACTTCAATCTTGAGTGATAGCAATCGATTTCAAGAAATAGGAGATGTTGAAATTATAGAAGGATCTGGGCAAGAGAATCATCATCTCGAAGTCTTGGAGAAGTTGATCTCTGGTCAATACAAGTCTCGAAGTTTATGGGGAGAAATCGATATCGAAGGATCTGTTTGGACTTTGGAAAGACCTGAAATCTCACCTTTGAAGTTGAAAGAGATCCCTTCGCTTTTGACTCTTCATTTGGAAAAGAAACATCACGGAACTAGATGGTCGAATGTCTTCAATCGAAAAAGGAAGACAAATCAAGGGATGAAGGCTGTGGGTGTAGAAAACGAAGAGCAAGAGGTAGAAGAAGAAGATGATTCAAACGTTCCAGAAACCATGGATCCTTTGGAACTTCTCAATGCCGTCGAAGGACTTGACAAGTATACTGCAGGTGGCGAAGAGGAATTGGGCGAGAATGGAATGCAAAACATGGCGGATCAAATGAATGCTAATGGTTTAGGAACTGAACAATCAAGTCTTCTTAGAGATGGATTGGAAGAAGAAGATGCTGAAATTGGGAAGGCAATCGTCGTTTCTTGGATCGAAGAAGTAAGAAACGATGAGATTGAAGTATCAAGACCCAAAGGTGATGGGTTCAAGAAGGAAATGGTCTTGGCTTCTCCTTTGGCTACTGCTTCTGCATCTAGTCTTAGTGCTGCTAGTCAAGGACTGCCAATGGTGATCAAGAATGGTTTAGATGGTCTAGTCTTTCATCCTTCGTTTGATTCAGAACAAGAAACTTGGACTCATTCAGACACTTTACCTGCTCTCTCCTTCGTCCTAGCTTCAAAGAAAGATGCGCATAGGATTTATATTCATTCTTCAACTCTTCGTCAATCTCAAGACTTGAATAAGGAAGTAGGTTCTTCAACAATTTTGGCTTTCGAAAGTCCAGCTCTTACTTCTTCTTCCAATTCTTCGAGCTCGAATGGAGGGGCAGGTAATCTTTTCGTCTATTATTCTCCAACTTTCGTTTCGAGTAGTGGAGGAAGAAAGAGATCTAACTATGCAAGTTCGAGAGTGATTAGATTGGGAGTTGATGAGGAAAGTGGGAGAGGTAGTGGTGCTTTGGTCGGAGCGGCGGCTTTGAAAGTGAATGGAAAGGAGATCTTACTGTGTCTTTGTGAGAGGAGTCTTTTGGTGCTTAGTAATCTGCTGTAAGAAGTGAGACATGAAATCAGAGCTTTCAAACTAGCTCGCTCTGTACGCTAGTTTGATTTTCTATACTTCGCCCTTCGAAGCAGAAAGATGACCGCAGAATCGTATCTAAACACTTGATCTTTGATTCATCATGGGCACAAGAAGACGTTCAGGTGTTCTGATCTGCATACAAGGGGCTGATGCTACAAAAGATCGAGAACCTTGAGTGAAGAGAATTTTCACCTCATGCATTCTTGTCCTTCGAACCACTCAATCGAAGACTTCAAATTCATCAGACAATGCCTTCAAAAGTCAAGATTCTTCCTTCAGACGTCGTTTTGATGATCATAGATTATCTAGATTCACCCTCAATGATGAATTGTAGGCGGGTTTGCAGAAGCTGGTTGGATGTGATCAAAGGAAACAGATCATTATGGAACCACTTCGAAGTTGTCAATTACGGCCAGACTGTTATACCCATGCTCGAAATGTTTGCCTCGAAGTCGAATAACACTATTAGAGTCTTTAGTCTACATCAAAAGGAGAAGCCATCAACTCCTTTAGACCAAGCTGAGGCAGAACTTCAGGGCAAGGCAATCGTTGAACTGCTTTTGAGATCGAAAATTTCTTTCAAGAGCTGGCAATCAACCCTGCATGGATGGGCTTCGATCTGGCCATCTTTCCTCTCCAGTTGTTTATCAGAGTTCAAAAACCTGAAGGTGTTCAGCGAGGATAGTTTTTTTGGGGACCGTCAGGTGGTAGATTGGTCGATTAGAAGAGAATCCGCTGCTGCTTCAAGCAACAATCAGTTTAATGAGAAGGCAATCTCGGGCCGTTACCTTACTTCACTAAAGAGAACCATGGCATTTACAGCTGTCCCGCAGATCAAAGCTTCTTACTTCACCCTTCAACGTCTCACGTGTTCCTGTGAAATCTTACTTCAAGAAGATTTCATCTTACCAAACCTCTTATTTCTTGAGTTGACTGATGTGGTTGATTCGTTACCAGAAGCAAAACATTATCCAAGACTTAAAGCAATCCTCATATATCTGGGAGAGTCCAAGAAAAAGTTTACATTTCCGAGCAATCTTCCTTCATCCCTTGTAGGTATTTACCTCAGTGCTCCTGGAACTGGAAGAGGAAGAGCCTTTACTAGAAAAGCTCTTGATGTATTCAAAAAATCATATACCGAACTCCACACTTTATTGATAGATTCAGCGGTAGATTGTTATACAGATGAACTCATTAAGGTTATAAAGGCACGTATCGCTGCTCAAAGAAAGGGATTGAAAGTAGATGGAATCGCTATGAAGCCAATTCAAGAGCTGGTCATTGGTCTCGCCAAGTTTGATAAGAGTTCACTTGTGAAACTTCGAGTAGTAGTTCCAAAGGTGGGAAACAGCGGAGAATAGAAACGTGAGTAGCGTGAATCAACTGATGACTGGCTCAAACTGCTTCTGTTTGTCTTGCGTGTTGTGTCCTTTCAACTGACCTGTCTACTTCACTCAAAAATATACTCAATCGAACCCTTCCCACCAGATCAAGAGATAGCTTAGCATCTTTTGGAGAGCAGAATTCCGAAGAAATTGTCGGGAACAACCTTCAAAAACGACATCTTGAGCTGAATCCCAGTTTTCTAGATCACCAAAGCGCAATTGAATCAAGAATCACATAGAACATGAGGGAAAAAAACATCAATCAAAGAGGGGGAAATCAAAATGGAAGAGAGAAAGTCACTTCGATCAGTCAGAATGTTTTGACTGAGGATGATGTGAGCGTTGGGGATTTTGAAGTTTCTTTGTACCTGTTACTGCCTATAATTCAAGTGACATTTCAGCCTTTCCAGAGAGTTGATCAACGCCTCTCTATCTCTAGTCTGAGTAATTCTTGAGTGCCGAAGCTTATAGAAGCTTGTAACAGTGCCCTCGTCAACATGAGTCAACTTTCAAAGCGATTTCACTATCCTTGCTTTTCACTTCTATCAAGACCCGACAGCGCGAGATGTCCAAAATAGTCATAGTGTCGTTCTAGAGAACATGATAAGATTCCTACTTTTGAAAGAATTCAACAGCATGCAGAGAACACAATCTTAAGAAGAGAAGGGGATCTGTCAGAGAAAAAGAATCCAGCGCGATGGAGAAAGGTCAGAAGATGGCTCCGTCACTCAGGGATTTCAGGGGTCTATTTTGCTTCTGAAGTCCCCTTGGGAAGGAGTACAAAAAGAGTGACTAGAAACGACACTTGGAAAAAGCTCTCGAGGACCTCATCTTGATGCGAGATGTTGTTCTACTTTGAGACTTGCTTGCCCTCTTCACTTCCTGCATTCGCGTCTAAATCACTGTAATCAAAACAATCTGGGTCAAAAATAGGATGAATTCTCGTTCCCAAAAAGAAAGAAGGTCAACCAACGTTCTCTGATGGGAAAAGCGGCTCAGTCCAAGATTTGAATCCAACTCTTCTTCCGAGATCTCTCTCGAGCTTCTCTGCGACATCAAAAAGATGGCAAAGATGGAAAGGATGGAAAGGATCCTTGAAAAGCAAAAAGAGAAGATCACTCCCAACGTGGGACTCGAACCCACAGCCTTGCGATGACCAGCGCTTCACGCTGAAGGTCTGAAAATGTGCCCGAAGGGACTCTCTTAATAAGAGTCGCACGCTCTGCCAATTGAGCCAGCCGGGATAGAAAAGTGATGGTTGGTCGCAAGGCCGAATTTAAAATACTGGTACAGTGCAGTCATTCCTCAGATTTTCCGATCGTAATCGATAAAAAAAAAAAAAATCGCACTATCATTTGATCCTGTGGTTGAGTGATGTGCGTAAATGTATTTAATCCTACCCAAGCTCGATAAAAAAAAAAAAAAAAAAAAAAA